>CM053027.1:416877689-416918972 GCA_028564925.1 Lithobates sylvaticus
GGGTGTGGTTCCACAATAGGCATATTGTTAAACTATTGTACAATATGATTAAAAAAAGAACTGTATATTCCTTCAAGAATTATCAAAACACAAGCAAAAACATGGCCAAAAAGGTATTTTTCCTTTATGTATTAATTTAACAAGCTACAACTTTCAGCCTGTACATTCTATATAACGTGTCTATTTAAAGCAACCCAGCAGCTCTTGCAGAGAATACAGTGATAAGCACCAAGTACTCTGCAATCACATTTGGCTTCAAATATTTAAAAAACTTAATTTGACACTGACCTTTCCTGACTGCTGATGGGTTGAAGGTTTTTGTAAGTGCCAAAGATAGGTTTTATGTAATCAAAATAGTTAGGACTGTGTTGCCCACCTTAACAACATAATGCAGCATTTGGTCGGGAGTATAACATACAACATGACGTGTACAGTGAAGGGGTCAGGAGTATAATGTACATTATAGCAAGTGCCATGCAGGGGTCAGGAGTATAATGTACAACATGGTGAGTACAGGGGCAAGGGCCCTGTAAGATACAGCACTGTGGGGTTGATTTACTAAAACTGAAGTGGTAGCCAATCAGCTTCTAACTTAAAGCGGAGCTCCACACACTTTTTCATGTTCACATCATCTGCTTCCTAACTGTCCAAAATAACAGAATTGGGCAAAATTATTATTTATTTTCTTTGCTTTCCATTTTTCCAATGCTCTTCCTGTCTCCTTCCGTCTCCCCCTCCACGGCGATTAATGCAATTTCCTGTATTAAAGTGCGCAATAATGACAAAACAAAGGTTAGTTTTACATAAATAATACTAAATACAGCGGCAGTATTAATAACAATAGCGAATACAACACGATATTAAGAACATCTTAACAGTTGCCTTAGAAAAAAAAAATGTAATGTGTCGGTGGAACTTGTTTTAAGCTTGTTCAATTAAGCTTTGACCAAAAAAAAAAAACAGGAAGCTGATTGGTTCCTATGCACACTTGCATCAGATTTTCAACTCCCCAGTTTTAGTGAATCAACCCCTGTGTACAGAGTTCAGTGGTCAGCAATACTGTACCCCTTAGTGCTGATCAGTGGAAGAAAATACACTATATTGTCAAAAGTATTGGGACATTCATAAAAAGGAGCGGATTCTGGCGCTCCAAATAGTGTGATGCCCTTGTAAACAATGGTGCAATGGTGGCTTTAATAGCACATCTTAGCCAATCAATACTAAGATCTATTATGGGAAGGAGGCAGCCATCCTCAGAGGATGTCCATTACCTCTGTCAGCTAAAAAGGAGTTAAAAAAAGGGGGGCACCAACTGAAATAGTCCTCCTGATTGTAGAATGTTAGTGTAAGATGTACACTTACAGGTTCATGATATGAAGATGCCTGTCAGGGATGAGGGTGTGCTGAAGTACTCTGATGCCGCTCTGCGAGCTCCGGTAACGATCCCTTGGCCACGGAGGTGTGGAATTTGGTCACATGCTTCTCTGCAGTATCCACTTGACAGGAAGCTCCATGCTGACCAGTCTGGAATGCGGAAGTGGAAGTGACATCACCACAACAGGGCGGGCATCCAAGTTGAGGGTAGAGAATGTACAGGCTACGTGCTCAGAGCTCACAGCTCCTTCTACTGGCCTATTGCTCTCAGGAGGAGAGCAGTTTAAATACATGGCAGGATGTCCACGGCTGTGGAAACAGCCAGCGGACCCACAAAAATGTAAAAAACTTTTAGAAGATATTAAAAACCAATTGTTTAATAACAAAATATAAAGGATTAATATGTAAACAGGTAAAAAAATGTAATTAAAATGCACTATAAAAATTAAGCAATGGAACACATTGTTGGGGATATATATAAACAAGAGTGATGAAAGACAAAAGAAGATGGAAATGAAGGGGGGGGGAATCAAAAGGGGGGGGATTTTTCTATTGGGACAGGGCGTTACTTACTATGCATATGAAAGGGCACCATCCAACTAGTGAGGAACTCGATGTCCAGGAGTGAGTGAAAAACGACCACAAAAATTATACTGTAAAACACCAAACAGAAATATAGGAATTATAAAAGAAGGAAGAATGGTAAATTGGGACTATAATAAGGAACGTGTCTCTATTTCTTCGTTGAGTCCCCCTGGCGAGAGAGTGTTCAACGAGTATATCCAGTAGGTCTCCTGCTGACATAGGCGTTTAAAATGTCCCACTGCAGGAAGACCTCTGGGGATGGCCTCAATGACCTAGACTCTGAGGCCCATGGTAGATTTGCGATGCAGGAGAGTCAAGCGCCTCCGCCCCAAACTCACTCATCCTTTATGGACCTAGCTTTGTGCACTGGTGTGCAGTCATGTTGGAACAGAAAGGGGCCATCCCCAAACTGTTCCCACAAAGTTGGGAGCATGAAATTGTCCAAAATGTCTTGGTATGCTGATTCCTTAAGAGTTCCCTTCACTGGAACTAAGGGGCCAAGCCCAACCCCTGAAAAACAACCCCACACCATAATCCCCCTCCAACAAATAATTTGGATCAGTGCACAAAGCAAGGTCTATAAAGACATGGATGAGTGAGTTTGGGGTGGATGAACTTGAGTGGCCTGCACAGAGTCCTGACCTCAACCCGATAGAACACCTTTGGGATGAATTAGAGACTGTGAGCCAGACCTTCTCGTCCAACATCAGTGCCTAACCTCACAAATGTGCTGCTGGAAGAATGGTCAAACATTCCCATAGACACTCCTAAACCTTGTGGACAACCTTCCCAGAAGAGTTGAAGCTGTTATAGCTGCAAAGGGTGGGTCAACTCAATATTGCATCCTATGGACTAAGACTGGCATGCCATTAAAGTTCATGTGCATGTAAAGGCAGGTGTCCCAATACTGATGACAATATAGTGTATGTCCTAAAGTTTTAAGAAAGTGTGTGGGTAGGGTCATCTTCTCCCTGCATGCAAGGTACCTTTCACACAAAGTATGCTCATCAATGCCCAGGACCAGGTGGAGACTATGATCATGTGAAGAAAATCAAACATTAAAGCAGTTCCCTGACTTAGAGATGAGCCTTTACACCATGTGCAGCATTAGTGCAGAATTCCTCTGAAAAAGTACTGCCCCATGTTACTACACACTGTAACTTAGTAGATGTTGTATTAGGAGGGACATGCTTAGCCTGCACCCACTCAACCAGCCCAGAGTACCTCTGTTACCTAACTCCCAGTAAAAGAATAGGGTCCCACCAAGCACATAGCATGCACCTCATATGTGCACACATGAACTATTTCCTTCCCATACCTCGTGACCAGGCCATAACGTGGGTTTGGATCTGGTTGCTATTGGAAGCTGACCACTAGGGAGGGAGCCAGATCATTGACCCTCACACTACTGGAGGACCCGTCACCTTACCAAATACCACATCTAATGACTGGTTGCCTAGTGTCTTCATTATTCTTAGCAACTACACTCCTTCTTGTCTTGCCAAGTTAAGCCTTTATAGTGGCGTTACTTCATACCCCATTGTGCTATGCAGATACTGTTTTTTTTAGGTATGCCAAAACCAACATGCGCCTCTTTGAATAACTTTAGACCAGGCCCATTGGAAGATTTCACCTCTTATTACTTTTATGGGGATAACCCAAAATGTTGGATTTTCTTTTACTTTTACTTTTAATGATATTGATAAACATGATAGTTAGAAGGGATGAATGTCCTTTAAGAAGAACTCCAGCTTTTCCTCCCTAAAACAACAGATGCATTGTGTATGTAAATGAATCACAACCCCAGTGTCACGTTAGCTTTATCTTACCTATTTTAGCTGTATAAAGCAGGTTTCTGTGTCTGTGATGTCACTTCTCCTGGCTGAATTTCTAAGTTTTCTGACTTCCTGTTTCCTTGCTTTGTCAGTCCTGATACTACATGTCCCATGATCCTTTGAGCCTCTGTAGTTTCAGGGCTATGGGAGTCAATTGTAGCAGCGGTGGGAGTTTATGTGGGCGGGTCTAAGGGTTACTGTGGGTTTTTCTGGGCCTTCATGTGGGTGGTGATTGGGGGAGGAATGGAATTGGGTTATCCCCGCTCACACTCCATTCCTTTCTTAAGTGAAGAGGGAAGAAGCAGGAAGTGTAACTTTAGTCAGAAAATGTAAGTGATTTTAAAGGCAATTATTTTACTTACTTTTCTTTAAAAATAATAATAAACATGTCATACCTCCCTGCTCTGTGTAATGGTTTGTCATACTTTCCTGCTCTGTGTAATGGTTTGTCATACTTCCCTGCTCTGTGTAATGGTCTGTTATACTTCCCTGCTCTGTGTAATGGTCTGTTATACTTCCCTGCTCTGTGTAATGGATTGTCATACTGTCCTGATCTCTGCAATGGCTTGTTATACTCACCTGCTCTGTGCAATGGTTTGTCATACTTCCCTGCTCTGTGTAATGGTTTGTTATACTTCTCTGCTCTGTGTAATGGTTTGTTATACTTCTCTGCTCTGTGTAATTGATTGTCATACTGTCCTGATCTGTGCAATGGCTTGTTATACTTCCCTGCTCTGTGTAATGGATTGTCATACTGTCCTGATCTGTGCAATGGCTTGTTATACTTCCCTGCTCTGTGTAATGGTTTGTTATACTTCCCTGCTCTGTGTAATGGGTTCTCATACTTCCCTGCTCTGTGTAATGGGTTCTCATACTTCCCTGCTCTGTGTAATGGGTTCTCATACTTCCCTGCTCTGTGTAATGGGTTCTCATACTCCCATGCTCTGTGTAATGGTTTCTTATACTTCCCTGCTCTGTGTAATGTATTGTTATACTTCCCTGCTCTGTGTATTGGTTTTTTATACTTCCCTGCTCTGTGTAATGGTTTCTCATACTTCCCTGCTCTGTGTAATGGTTTCTCATACTTCCCTGCTCTGTGTAATGGTTTGTTATACTTCCCTGCTCTGTGTAATGTATTGTTATACTTCCCTGCTCTGTGTAATGGGTTCTCATACTTCCCTGCTCTGTGTAATGGGTTCTCATACTTCCCTGCTCTGTGTAATGGGTTCTCATACTTCCCTGCTCTGTGTAATGGGTTCTCATACTTCCCTGCTCTGTGTAATGGGTTCTCATACTTCCCTGCTCTGTGTAATGGGTTCTCATACTTTCATGCTCTGTGTAATGGTTTCTCATACTCCCCTGCTCTGTGTAATGTATTGTTATACTTCCCTGCTCTGTGTAGTGTTTTTTTATACTTCCCTGCTCTGTGTAATGGTTTCTCATACTTCCCTGCTCTGTGTAATGGTTTCTCATACTTCCCTGCTCTGTGTATTGGTTTGTTATACTTCCCTGCTCTGTGTAATGTATTGTTATACTTCCCTGCTCTGTGTAATGGGTTCTCATACTTCCCTGCTCTGTGTAATGGGTTCTCATACTTCCCTGCTCTGTGTAATGGGTTCTCATACTTCCCTGCTCTGTGTAATGGGTTCTCATACTTCCCTGCTCTGTGTAATGGGTTCTCATACTTCCCTGCTCTGTGTAATGGTTTCTCATACTTCCCTGCTCTGTGTATTGGTTTGTTATACTTCCCTGCTCTGTGTAATGTATTGTTATACTTCCCTGCTCTGTGTAATGGTTTCTCATACTTCCCTGCTCTGTGTAATGGTTTGTTATACTTCCCTGCTCTGTGTAATGGTTTGTTATACTTCCCTGCTCTGTGTAATGGTTTGTTATACTTCCCTGCTCTGTGTAATGGTTTGTTATACTTCCCTGCTCTGTGTAATGGGTTCTCATACTTCCCTGCTCTGTGTAATGGGTTCTCATACTTCCCTGCTCTGTGTAATGGGTTCTCATACTTCCCTGCTCTGTGTAATGTATTGTTATACTTCCCTGCTCTGTGTAATGGTTTCTCATACTTCCCTGCTCTGTGTAATGGTTTGTTATACTTCCCTGCTCTGTGTATTGGTTTTTTATACTTCCCTGCTCTGTGTAATGGTTTCTCATACTTCCCTGCTCTGTGTAATGTATTGTTATACTTCCCTGCTCTGTGTAATGGTTTGTTATACTTCCCTGCTCTGTGTAATGGTTTCTCATACTTCCCTGCTCTGTGTAATGGTTCCTCATACTTCCCTGCTCTGTGTAATGTATTGTTATACTCCCCTGCTCTGTGCAATGGTTTGTTATACTTCCCTGCTCTGTGTAATGGTTTGTTATACTTCCCTGCTCTGTGTAATGTATTGTTATACTTCCCTGCTCTGTGTATTGGTTTGTTATACTTCCCTGCTCTGTGTAATGGTTTTGCAGAGAGCAGCCCCCCATCCCCCTCTTCCCCCACTGCCACTTACTAAGAGGGCACTCATGCCTGCTTGCATCACGCAACCCATTCAGAAAATGCATTGCTATGCCCAGCAAACATGCGTCGCTCTCACGGTGTCATTTAGGCTGGGTTTGCATCTGCGTGTTTCTGAATGCATGGCAACTTTGGTGTGCAATTATAAAATACGTGGCAATGCACGTCACACTTTCATTACCATTTAGGCTGCATTCTCATCTGCACATTTCCGAGTGCATGACAACCTGCAAGAAAATGCATGCTTGGCGGTGTGTTTCGAAAACAAAATCACGTTTGCGTTTCCATTCATTCCATCTGCCTGTTTCCAAATCCACGGCAAACTGAAATAAAAAATGTATGCTTTGTGTTGTATTTAGAAAATGCGCAGCAATGTATGTCATGTTTCCGAATGCAACCAGCTTATTTTAAAAATGCACGCAAAGCGCATCACACTTGTGTTGACATTCATTTGCATCTGCGCTTTTCTGAATGCACGGTAACTCGCAAGAAAATGCATGCTTTGTTGAGCATTTCAAATACATGTGGCAACTTGCGGCTCGCTTGCATTACCATTTGTTTGCATCTGCGTGTTTCTGAGCGCATGGCAACCTGCAATAAAAAAAACACACCCTTTGCCATGTGTTTCCAAAACGCTCAGCAATGTAGCAACCATTTAGGTTGTGTTCTCATTTACACGTTTCCGAATGCACAGCAACGAGCAAAGAAAACATGTGCTTTGTCATGTGTTTAGAAAACAAATGGCAACACACGTCGTGTTTGCATTACCATTCGTTCACATCTGCACATTTCCAAATGCATGGAAATCCACAAGAAAACACATGACACTCTTGCGTTACCATTAATTTGCATCTGTGCATTTCCGAATGTACAGCAACCCACAAGAAAATGCACACCATGCCATGCTTTTTCAAAAACGTTGTGCTTGTGTTACCATTCATACGCATCTGTACATTTCTGAATGCACAGCAACCTGCAAGAAAAGGTATGATTTTCTGTGCGCTTAGAAAAGTTGTGGCAATTAGCAGTGTGCTTGCATTACCATTCGTTTACATCTGCGCTTTTCTCAATGCGCAGCAAGCTGCAAAAAAACACATGCTTTGCCATGTGTTTGAAAATGCGTAGCAATGTGTTACCATTTAGGCTTCATTACCATCTGAGCAACAAGTGGCAACCTGAATTTCAAAAATTCATGGAAACGCATGTTGTGCTTGGGTTACCATTCGCTCACATTCGTGCATTTACGAATGCAGGGCAATCTGCAAGAAAAAACACACACTTTCTGTGTGATAGTCTGTGATAGTAGCGCTGGAAATCATGTGATTTTCATGTGGTGCTGTGTGTACCAGGGCTGTCTATTTATCCCTCCTAATAGCAACACAGCTAGCTATCAGAACAGTCTGTGTATGAAGGCGTGTAGTATGTGATTTTGAATAATGCTATGATCTGTTAGGCAGGACTTGGGAGGTTTGGACTCTTCCTGTAGGTGTGACTGGGAGGGACTGAATGCTAATTAAGAATAGGATATATTCCATCCCACCCACCATCAGAAATGTGAAGGAAGTTCCATCATTTGCAGAGTCCAAAACTACAGAGGGTGTGTTTTAGGCTAGAGATGCTGCAGGAAGTGGCTGTGGAAGGCCCTTGGTCTACAGCTAGACTATACAGAGTGTCACATGATACAAAGCCACAACTAAACGCAGAATATCAGAAGATCTGCAGACAACAGAGCAACATGGTACACATGTGTATATCTATGATCTATTCAGTTCTCGTTAAAAGAAATTTGGAGATCAGCTTTAACTAGGGCCCAGACAACAATAAACCCTAAAGCCCCATACACACAGTCGGATTTTCTGATGGATTCTGTCCTATCGGACAATGTTGTCGGAAATTCCGACCGTGTGTAGGCACCATCGGACATTTTCCATCGGATTGTCCGACGGACAAAGTTGTATCTCCTGCTCTAAAAATTTTCCGACAACAAAGTCCGATCACACCAATTCCGATCGTGTGTAGCGAATTCCGACGGACAAAGTGCAACGCATGCTCAGATCACATTACAAGACCAAAGCTATTGGCTACTAGCCTCTACGTAGTCCCGTCGTAGGCAACAAACGTCACCACTAGGGATGAGCCGAACACCCCCGGGTTCGGTTCACACCAGAACCTTCGAACCGACCGAAAGTTCGCGCGAATTTTCGAACCCTATACGTTATAATGGACGCGAACGTTCGAAATCAAAAGTGCTAATTACAACGGCCAATATGCATGTTAATGTCATAAAACAGGTTTGGGGACCCGGGTCCTGCCCCAGGGGACATATATCAATGCAAAAAGAACTTTTAAAAACTAACGTTTTTTCGGGAGCAGTCATTTTAATGATGCATAAAGTGAAAAAAAAAAAGTGAAATTTTCCCTTAAATATGGTACCTGGGGGGTGTCTAAAGTATGCCTGTGAAGTGGCATGTGTTTCCCGTGTTTAGAACTGTCCTTGCACAAAATGACATTTGTAAAGGAAAAAAAGAAGCCATTTAAAACCACTTGCGGCTTTAGGTTTGTTCTTAAGTAGAATCTGAACAGGTACATTATGAAGTGTAGCTCCATCCCAAAAAAATCTATTTTTAAGCTTTTTGGAGAACATAGGGAGGGGTTATCACCCCTGTAACATTTGCTGTCTTTGCACATCTGTTCAGAACATGTCACCTAACTTTCCGTCCCAATGACAAATGTTTTTGGAAAAAGTGGGGTTTTAATTGAAACAAGGATTGGTGATAAAGTATCAGTAGAGAGGAGATACCTTTTTCCCAAATTAAATCTAACAGGATAGAATTTCCCTTCCTAGGGGTAGATTTTCTCTCACTTCCTGTTTTCTCTTTCCATTTGCAAGTAGGAGTCGTTTGTAAGTTGGATGTTTGAAAGTAGGGGCCTGGCGTATATACTCTGCAGAAATTTGCCCTATTAGATGTTGGTGTAGCCACAAGACTGGTGGGCACAGGAATGGGCCCTGCTGTGAGTTAATAGATCAAGATTTGTAATTGCATGCACCTGTTGAACAGGGCAGAAAAATTGGGGGTGGTGGTGGTGGTGGACGGTGTTGCCACAAGACTGTAAGCTCTCACAGTTACTCTTGGTGGGCGCAGGAATGGGCCCTGCTGTGAGTTATTAGATCAAGATTTGTAATTGCAAGCACCTGATGAACAGGGCAGAAAAATTGGGCCTTTGGCGGTGGTGGTGGACGGTGTTGCCACAAGACTGTAGGCCCTCATAGTTACTCTTGGTGGGCGCAGGAATGGGCCCTGCTGTGAGTTATTAGATCAAGATTTGTAATTGCAAGCACCTGATGAACAGGACAGAAAAATTGGGCCTTTGGCGGTGGTGGTGGACGGTGTTGCCACAAGACTGTAGGCCCTCATAGTTACTCTTGGTGGGCGCAGGAATGGGCCCTGCTGTGAACTATTAGATCAAGATTTGTAATTACCCGCCCCTGTTAAACAGGGGCTGAAAAATTGTGCCTTAGGCACTGGTGCTGGTGCCACAACACTGCAACCCCTCACAGATACTGTACTTGGAGCACAGCAGTCACACGTGTTGCGAAGCATTTTTTAAAAAAAATTGTAATTACCCGCCCCTGTTAAACAGGGGCTGAAAAATTGTGCCTTAGGCACTGGTGCTGGTGCCACAACACTGCAACCCCTCACAGATACTGTACTTGGAGCACAGCAGTCACACGTGTTGCGAAGCATTTTTTTAAAAAATTGTAAGTACACGCCCCTGTTAAACAGGGGCTGAAAAATTGTGCCTTAGGCACTGGTGCTGGTGCCACAACACTGCAACCCCTCACAGATACTGTACTTGGAGCACAGCAGTCACACGTGTTGCGAAGCATTTTTTAAAAAAATTGTAAGTACACGCCCCTGTTAAACAGGGGCTGAAAAATTTGCCTTAGGCACTGGTGCTGGTGCCACAACACTGCAACCCCTCACAGATACTGTACTTGGAGCACAGCAGTCACACGTGTTGCGAAGCATTTTTTAAAAAAATTGTAAGTACACGCCCCTGTTAAACAGGGGCTGAAAAATTTGCCTTAGGCACTGGTGCTGGTGCCACAACACTGCAACCCCTCACAGATACTGTACTTGGAGCACAGCAGTCACACGTGTTGCGAAGCATTTTTTTATAAAAATTGTATGTACACGCCCCTGTTAAACAGGGGCTGAAAAATTGTGCCTTAGGCACTGGTGTGGTGGCATGGATCATTGAGGAGGAGGAAGAGGATAGTCAGTGAACATAAGAGGACAGTCACTCAGCATCAGCATAGGCAGTCTTGAAGGGATGTGATATTAAAAATTATTCGGTTATATCCGCCTCAGGTGCCTGGTAGCTGGTGGTGATCCAAGACTGATTCATTTTGATGAAGGTCAGTCGATCAACCGAGGCGGTGGACAGGCGCACCCTATGATCGGTGACAAATCCTCCAGCAGCACTGAATGTGCGTTCGGAAAGAACGCTGGAGGCAGGACAGGCCAGTAGCTCAATTGCATACTGTGCAAGCTCTGGCCAGTGATCCATCCTCAGGACCCAGTAAGCCAGAGGATTTTCGGTGGGAAAGGTGTCCAAGTCTGACCTTGCCCCAAGGTATTCCTGCACCATGTATATCAGACGCTGGCGATGGTTGCTGGAACCGATCATACCTTGGGGCTGCGGACTAAAAAATTGTCTGAACGCATCGGTCAGACATCCACCTTCCCCACCGCTCCTTCTGCTACTGACCGAAGCCTCAGCAACTCGTCGCCCAGGACCAGGAGTTTGTAGCCTCCCAGTTTCTGGGAACGCGTTGCACAGACCTTTCTGCAAGGCCTCCCTGAGATGTCTCATCCTCTGCTCCCTCTGCGACGGCAAGATAAGGTCCGCAACCTTACCCTTGTACCGCGGATCAAGGAGAGTGGCCAGCCAGTAATGGTCCCTCTCCTTGATCCGAAGAACACGAGGATCCTTCCGCAGGCTTTGCAGGATCAGGGAGGCCATGCAGCGTAGGTTAGCTGAGGCATTCGGTCCGGAGTCTTCTGGGTCACTGAGGATGACATGATCGCCAGCCACCTCCTCCCAGCCACGTACAAGTCCACTGGTTTGTTGGGACTGTACATCATCCCTAAAAGACTGCTGCTGCTGATGCTGAGTGCCAGGCTCCACCTCCATGCTCACACAATCCTCCTCCTCCTCCTCCTCCTCCTCCTCCTCCTCCTCATCCTCTTCCTGTGTGATGGGTGGGACAGAAGGAACACTGTCCGGATAAAGGGGGCCTTGAGAGGCAAGGAAGTCCTCCTCTTCCTGCCTCTGTTCTGCCTCAAGTGCCCTGTCCATTATCCCAAGCAGCGTATGCTCCAACAGGTGGACAAGAGGGACAGTGTCACTGATGCATGCACTGTCACTGCTCACCATCCTCGTGGCCTCCTCAAATGGTGAGAGGACAGTGCATGCATCCCTGATCATGCTCCACTGACGTGGGGAAAAAAAAACAAGCTCCCCTGACCCTGTCCTGGTGCCATAGTCGCAAAGGTACTCATTGATGGCCCTCTGCTGCGTGTGCAGTCGCTGCAGCATGGCCAACGTTGAGTTCCACCTGGTGGGCATGTCACATATTAGGCGGTTCTTGGGCAGGTTCAGCTCCTTTTGCAGCTCAGTCAGCCGAGCACTGGCATTATAAGATTGGCGGAAATGCACACAGACTTTCCTGGCCTGCCTTAGGACATCCTGTAAGCCTGGGAACCTGCCCAAGAACCGCTGCACCACCAGGTTGAGGACGTGAGCCATGCAGGGCACATGGGTGAGCTGCCCCTGTCGCAGGGCGGAGAGGAGGTTGGTGCCATTGTCAGAAACGACCATTCCTGGCTTAAGCTGACGTGGCGTCAACCACCTCTCGGCCTGCCCCTGCAGAGCTGCCAGAACCTCTGGCCCAGTGTGGCTCCTGTCCCCCAAACACACCAGCGCAAGCACGGCATGGCATCTTTTTGCCTGCGTACTTGCGTAGCCCCTTGTACGCCTACGGAGCACCGCTGGTTCCAAGGACAGAGCACTGGAGGAAGAAGAAGAGGAGGGGGTGGAGGAGAGAGGTGTGTCACAACCAGTAGCAGTAGTAGCGTTTTGGAGGCGTGGTGGCGGAACAACCTCCAGCACTACTGCACCTTGTCCTGCATCCCTCCCAGCTGCCAATAGAGTGACCCAATGGGCCGTGAAAGAAAGGTACCGTCCCTGTCCATGCCTGCTGGACCATGAGTCAGCGGTAATATGCACCTTACCGCTGACCACCCTGTCCAGCGAGGCATGGACATTGCCCTCCACATGCCGGTAGAGAGACGGAATCGCCTTCCGTGAGAAAAAGTGGCGTTTGGGAACCTGCCACTGAGGAACCGCACATTGAACAAACTCACGGAAGGGGGCCGAGTCTACCAACTGAAAAGGCAGCAGTTGAAGTGCTAGCAATTTAGCCAAGCTAGCATTCAACCGCTGGGCATGTGGATGGCTGGGAGTGTACTTCTTTCTACGGTCCAGCAGCTGGGGCAGGGAAATTTGCCTGCTGCAATCGGACGTCGGTGTACTGCAAGTACTTGGTTGTGACACACCTAATTCTACACCTTCAGTCCTCTCAGAGCAGCTTTCAGAGAGGACTGAAGGTGTAGTGGGGATGGAGATCCCAGCTGATGAGGAGCAAGGAGAGGTCCGCTTAGTTCTTTGGTGTGGGTCTTTTATGTGTGCCTGCCAACGAGCTGCATGGCAGGTCGACATATGTCTGGTCATGCTTGTGGTGCCCAAGCGGCTGATGTTTTGGCCACGCGAGATACGCTTGAGACAAATATTGCAAATAGCAGTGGTGCGATCTGATGCACTCGTCTCAAAAAAGGCCCACACCAAAGAACTTTTCTGATAACGTGCAGAGGCAGCGCCCTGCACAGGCGGAGCTCTGCGGTGTTGTACAGTTGCTGTGCTGGCCTCTACCTGGCCTCCAGGGGGCATCCTGCCTCGTTGGACATGTGACGCCGCATCCTCCTCCTCCTCGTCCTCCTCCTCATCCTCTCTCCCTTCAGGCACCCACGTGGAGTCAGTGACCTCATCATCCCCTCCCTCTTCACCACTAGAGCAAACCTGGCAGTAAGCTGCAGCTGGTGGAACAGTACTGCCAGATTCCTCAAGCTGGGTATCATCATCCGAGCCTTCGAATCGTTGGGCATCCTCCTGGAGCATGTACCCAACACTGTGCTCAAAGAGTTCGGGGGACTCCTCAGGAGGACATGGTGGGTCTAGGGAAGGGGTGGCTGATGATGCTCTGCCAGTACCCTGAGCCTGGGTGAGAGAGGATGAGGAGGATGAGGAGGGCTTGGTCATCCATTCTACCAAGCCTTCAGCATGATGCGGCTCCACATGTCCAGCTGCCGAAAACAAAGACGCGCGTGTCCCATGGCCACGTGCTGATGACGATGCACGACCACGGCCACGGCCACGGCCACGTCCACTAGAAACAGAGCCTGCCTGCCCTGTGTTCTTGGCTCTGCACGCTCTGCCTCCCCTTGGCGGTTTTCCAGCCATTGTAGTCGGTAGTCCTGTGGGTGCTGCTGAGAAGAATATATAGGAGCTCTGTGTGATGCCACTAACACACTAGAAGTCCTATGGGTGCTTCTGCAAAGAAAATAGAGGAGCTCTGTGTGATGCCACTAACACACTAGAAGTCCTGTGGGTGCTGCTGAGAAGAAAATATAGGAGCTCTGTGTGATGCCACTAACACACTAGAAGTCCTATGGGTGCTTCTGCAAAGAAAATAGAGGAGCTCTGTGTGATGCCACTAACACACTAGAAGTCCTGTGGGTGCTGCTGAGAAGAAAATATAGGAGCTCTGTGTGATGCCACTAAACACACTAGAAGTCCTATGGGTGCTTCTGCAAAGAAAATAGAGGAGCTCTGTGTGATGCCACTAACACACTAGAAGTCCTGTGGGTGCTGCTGAGAAGAAAATATAGGAGCTCTGTGTGATGCCACTAACACACTAGAAGTCCTATGGGTGCTTCTGCAAAGAAAATAGAGGAGCTCTGTGTGATGCCACTAACACACTAGAAGTCCTGTGGGTGCTTCTGCAAAGAAAATAGAGGAGCTCTGTGTGATGCCACTAACACACTAGAAGTCCTATAGGTGCTTCTGGGAAGAAAATATAGGTCTGTGTGATGGGACTAACACACTTCAAGTCCTATAGGTGCTTCTGGGAACAAAATATAGGATCTCTGTGTGATGGGACTAACACACTTCAAGTCCTATGGGTGCTTCTGGGAAGAAAATATAGGTCTGTGTGATGGGACTAACACACTTCAAGTCCTATAGGTGCTTCTGGGAACAAAATATATGATCTCTGTGTGATGGGACTAACACACTTCAAGTCCTATAGGTGCTTCTGGGAACAAAATATAGGAGCTCTGCCTGCCTGCCACGAACACACTACAAGTCCTATAGGTGCTTCTGGGAACAAAATATTGGAGCTCTGCCTGCCTGCCACGAACACACTACAAGTCCTATAGGTGCTTCTGGGAACAAAATATAGGAGCTCTGCCTGCCTGCCATGAACACACTACAAGTCCTATAGGTGCTTCTGGGAACAAAATATAGGAGCTCTGCCTGCCTGCCACGAACACACTACAAGTCCTATAGGTGCTTCTGGGAACAAAATATAGGAGCTCTGCCTGCCTGCCACGAACACACTACAAGCCCCTCTTTCTAAATCAATCTTTCTAAATGAATCTATCTAACTCAATCTCTCTAAGTAAATCTCTCTAACTAACTAAATCCAGCAGAGTGTCACAGAACTATCCTGCTCTATCTACGCCGGAACAGCATGTGACCGGCGCAGACGGCGTGGCGGCCTTTTATAGGGGGGGGCGTGTACTAAAGCCCCTGAGCTGTAATTGGCTACAGGCGTCCTGCCTGTAGCCAATTATGGCTCTTCGAGTTTCCGGCGCTGTGATTGGCCAAGCATGCGGGGTCACAGTGCATGCTTGGCCAATCATCAGCCAGCAATGCACTGCGCCGGCCGCGCCGGCCGCAATGCATTGCGGGGCCGCTCGCATCACACGAACGTGATGCGAGCGGGCAAAATAGTTCTGGGCTCGCCGAGCGAGCGAACACCCGGTGCTCGATGCGAACATGGGTTCGCATCGAGCACCGGGCCCATCCCTAGTCACCACGTTCAGAATGATCAGATTTTCCGACAACTTTGTCCGACCGTGTGTATGCAACACCAGTGTCGGACTAAATCCGTCGGAAAAAATCTGATGGATTTGGTGGTCGGATTTTCCGACTGTGTGTACGGGGCATAACAGGTGTTCTAATCCATCTCCACTCTTTCCAAAACCAAAAAAAAAGTTTTGCCCTTAGGTATACCTTAAACGTTTATGTATAACTGGAAATCTGGAGAAATATAACTCTTTCACAAATTCATTAGGTAAGGATTAGAAAATAATCTCACCCACTGGAGGTGTTGGACTTTTCTGCTAGATATGTAAAGGTTGTAAACCTGTCACATCTGCCATGCACCTTAAACCTGCTTGATCAATACAATTACCTCAAGTAGCCATCAATGCCTTTAAGTATATCATCATGCTGTGTGTGCCTTAAAACTGTTCCATTTTGCATAACATTTGTCTTTGGATTAAAAGTTATTTCCGCTGTACGTTAAATACTTTCAGCATGCACAATGCAAAAAAAAAAAAAAAAGATTGATATTCAGTAACTGTTGTGTACATACATCATAAATAGAACAGAAACCATAAATTCAGTTAAATTTAGAGACTGCCAAGTGTAAGCCGTTTTTGCTTACAGTAAGCAAGTGTTCCATTTAATTGACTGATGGATGGATTTGCCCACATGCAGTGAAAAAAACTTTTTTCTATCACATCTGTTATATGAGAAGGATATGACTATGTAGGATAAGCTTGTCATATACAAGAAGACACTTTCTGGAGAGGCATCTTTGGATTATTTAACCTCTAAACAGCAAATTTATGGCAATTTGAAAAAAAATATACATATATATGATTCCTGCACTGATGACCTATAAAAGCTATTTTAGGACATGAAATTCTAGCAGCAGGCTACTGTGACATGCCCCTGTAATGTTTTTCCCTCCCACTGTGATGCAAAAAGGCTCAGCCTACGTAAGAGTGCTGAATTTAAGAGCAGTGCAGCATCGTTGCCACCCCATCACAGGAAGTTGCATAAGCTGGACTTCAGGGGCAGGCAGACCAAGTGAGAAAAATTATCTGCACACCAACATCCGTCCAACAGGTTTATTGAAAGACTGCCACCAGGACTAAAACAACGGACCAAGGGGTGACGTTGTTTCACACAAACAATGTGCTTCTTCAAAACCCAAAGGAAGACTGACCTACCAAACCTCTAAGTAGAGGACACTCCTACCCCACACAGATGTAGGGTGGTGGGATCAGCTCTCCCCTTATCTTGATAAGCAACACTAAAAACATTTTGAACGACAATACCAGGGACGTGCAGTCAGGGGAGACAGGTGAGGCAAAAAAAAAAAAATCGAGCTTCGAGGGTCAGAGCTCGTGACCTGGGGACACTTGCTGCCTTAGTCCTATCCCATCACTGGTAAAAATTTGGGGCTCCTACGACATATGGTTCCAGAGATATGGGGCTCTTTATGCAGCCTGTCAGAAGCTAAATACAGAGTGGCCACTTTAAATACAAACTGACACATTCTGTTTGCAGCAGACTGAGAGGTTGAGCTCACAGTTCCTCTCACTTCTTGTCAGAGGCACTGAGCTCATTGGACCAATGAAAATGCTGCAGTGGGGGCAAGCCTCTCACTGCAGTGTCATAGAAGGGGCATGTGTCTAAAAGACAAATAATCCCTTCCAGCCCAGCCCTCTTAACTACAAGGAAAAACATGTGTTTATGTGTATAAGATTTACCCATAATCCCATGTATTTCTCACACAGTGAGAAACTGATTCTGTTGAAAATATACTGTTTATTGGGCACCGTAAAGCTGCATTTGATGGGCACAGTGAGGCTGCATTGATAGAAACAGTTAGGCTGCAATGATGGGCACAGTGAGGCTGCAATGATTGGCACCGTAAAGCTGCATTTGATGGGCACAGTGAGGCTGCATTGATGGGCACAGTGAAGCTACATTCATGGGCATAGTGAGGCTGCATTTATGGGCACCGTAAAGCTGCATTTGATGGGCACAGTGAGGCTGTGATGATGGGCACAGTGAGGCTGCATTGATGAGCACAGTGAGAGTGCACTGATGGGCACAGTGAGGCTGCATTCATGGGCACCGTAAAGCTGCATTTGATGGGAACAGTGAGGCTGCATTTTTGGGCACAGTGAGGCTGCATTTGATGGGCACAGTGAGGCTGCATTGATCTCTTGTACCATGTCCGCTGTCATTGAGGCTGCAATGATTGGCACAGTGAGGCTGCATTGTTGGGCACAGTGAGGCTGCATTTGATGGGCACTGGTGAGGCTGCATTGATCTCTTGTACCATGTCCACTGTCATTGAGGCTGCAATGATTGGCACAGTGAGGCTGCATTGTTGGGCACAGTGAGGCTGCATTTGATGGGCACTGGTGAGGCTGCATTGATCTCTTGTACCATGTCCACAGTCAGGGAGGTTGCGAAGATTGGCACAGTGAGGCTGCAATGATGGGAACCTTAAAGCTGCATTTGATGGGCACAGTGAGGCTGCGATTATGGGCACAGTGAGGTTGTATTGATGGGCACAGTGAGGCTGTGATGATGGGCACATTGAGGCTGCAATGATGGGCACAGTTAGGCTGCAATGATGGGCACAGTGAGGCTGCAATGATGGGCACCGTAAAGCTGCATTTGATGGGCACAGTGAGGCTGCGATGATGGGCACAGTAAGGCTGCAATGATGGGCACAGTAGGAGTGCACTGATGGGCACACTGAGGCTGCATTAATGGGTACAGTGAGGCTGCAATGATGGGCACCGTAAAACTGCATTTGATGTGCACAGTGAGGCCACATTGGTTGGCACAGTGAGGCTGCATTCATGGGCACCGTAAAGCTGCAATGATGGGCACAGTTAGGCTGCAATTATGGGCACAGTTAGGCTGCAATGATGGGCACAGTGAAACTGCAATGATGGGCACAGTGAGGCTGCAATGATGGGCACAGTAAAGCTGCAATGATGGGCACAGTGAGGCTGCATTGATTGGCACAGTGAGGCTGCAATGATGGGCACAGTAAAGCTGCATTTGATGGGCACAGTGAGGCTGCGATGATGGGCACAGTGAAGCTGCGATGATGGGCACAGTGAGAGTGCACTGATGGGCACAGTGAGGCTGCATTGATGGGCACAGTGAGACTGCAATGATGGGCACAGTGAGGCTGCAATGATGGGCACAGTGAAGCTGCATTAATGGGCACAGTCTGAGTGCACTGATGGGCACAGTGAGGCTGCATTGATGGGCACCGTAAATCTGCATTTAATGGGCACAGTGAGGCTGCATTCATGGGCACAGTGAGGCTGCATTTGATGGGCACTGATGAGGCTGCATTTGATGGGCACTGGTGGGGCTGCATTGATCTCTTGTACCATGTCCGCAGTCAGTGAGGCTGCAATGATGGGCACCTTAAAGCTGCATTTGATGGGCACAGTGAGTCTGCTATTGATGGGCACAGTGAGGCTGCATTCATGGGCACAGTAAAGCTGCATTTGATGGGCACAGTGAGGCTGCATTGATGGGCACAGTTAGGCTGCAATGATGAGCACAGGGAGGCTGCAATGATAGGCACATGGAGGCTGCAATGATGGGCACAGTGAGGCTGAAATGCTGGGCACCATGAAGCTACATTTAATGGACACGGTGAGGCTGCATTGATGGGCACAGTGAGGCTGCATTGATGGGCACAGTGGGGCTGCATTCATGGGCACAGTGAGGCTGTGATGATGAGCACAGTGAGGCTGCATTGATGGGCACAGTGAGGCTGCATTGATGGGCACTGTAAGGCTGCATTTGATGGGCACAGTGAGGCTGTGATGATGGGCACAGTGAGGCTGATGATGGGCACAGTGAGGCTGCATTGATGGGCACAGTGAGGCTGCATTCATGGGCACCATAAGGCTGCATTTCATGGGCAAAGTGAGGCTGCATTTGATGGGCACAGTGAGGCTGCATTTGATGGGCACAGTGAGGCTGCATTGTTGGGCACAGTGAGGCTGCATTGTTGGGCACAGTGAGGCTGCATTGTTGGGCACAGTGAGGCTGCATTTGTTGGGCACAGTGAGGCTGCATTTGATGGGCACTGATGAGGCTGCATTTTATGAGCACTGGTGAGGCTGCATTGATCCCTTGTACCATGTCCGCAGTCTCTTACCATCTCTTGTACCATGTCCGCAGTCTCTGACCATTTCTTTTATCGTGTCCGCAGTCTCTGACCATCTCTTTTATCATGTCCGCAGTCTCTGACCATCTCTTGTATCATGTCTGCAGTCTCTGAGTGGGACCCTACAGAATAGTCAAGAGTGGGAATGCTGCCAGGATGATGGTCATGGGAGAAGTTGGATGTGTGTGGACTGTGGAGAGGAGATTATAGGATAAAACCAGAGCCACCAAGCTGGAGCCGACTGACTGAGCTCTGCATGGTGCTCCTGAGAGGAGGTCAGTGACAGCGCCGCCAGGCCAGTCTGAGGGGGGTCACTGACGTAAGGGGGAGTGAATACAATAATGTAAGGGGGCACTGATATAAAGGTTTCCCCCTTATATGAATAACCCCACCCCCTTACCTTAGTGTATTCTTTCTGCGGAAGGTGGTCTCTGGTCACCAGAGCCCCCCCTATATTCCCAGAGTTCCTGGTATCCCCCTTGATGATTGACCATTTTTAACTGGAATTTGTATATATATATATATATATAAAAAGCCATATGTGCTTTCCTATCTGTTTTCTGTATATATAATAGAGTCTTCAAATGTGCTTTAAAATACATGGTTTTCCCTTTTATGAACAGGAAAATAATGACGTTATGATGTTGGGCTGGTATAATAATGCTATGGGGCTGGTATGACATTTTTTCCAGGGCTGATTTTTTTTCCCCAGTTCGGCCCTGCTTACATCCCACTCAAAGTTTAAGCCGGAGGATATGCGGGTCTGGGGCAAAAAAATCCAGAACACCTCCCTGCGGCATAAAATGTGGAAAATATCCCCACCTCTCTTGGGAGTGTGGATCTTTTCAATAACCTGAACCTTCATAGCAGAGATATCACCAGCATGGGCATCCCTGAAATGTCTCGCTACATTGGTATTTTTAGTAAAGGGGCTTGCTCAATAGGTATTTGTGAGACTTTGCAGAAAGGCTAAGTGAAAAGTATAAGTGCCTCAAGGGCATGCGTAAAGTTCTAAAGTTGTTCAAATCAATTCTAGTAGTGGAAAAGCATAGAGCAGCAGTGGGTAGAAACATAGCAAAGTGACGGTAGAAAGAAAGACCAAATGGTCCATCGAGTCTGTCTTTCTTTTAACGTATACATGTTAGAAGAAAACCATGTAAGTAATGTAAAGTATCTTATATAGTGACAAGCATCTGAGCTTTCCTGATTTAAGCATGATCTGGTACAGCCAATGTATTGCAGGGCCATCCAAACAAGCAAACAACAGAATCTTATTGCACATTGTATTTTTTTTTTTTTTAAGCGGAAACAAACCCTGCTTACGTGTGCTCAATTTGTGATTCCTGGTTAATCCCCAAGAAAGGAGTCTTCAATTGTGGGAATACACTAACCTTCAGATATTCCGTATGGCTAAAATCCCCTTCCCATTTCATATGACAATAGGATGTGATGCTGCATCTTATTTGGCTCAGCATAGTAAGTGTGCAGTTTGGATGTTATCCAAGGCTGAGATTCACCTTTTACATAAACATTTGCATTAGAATCACAGACTAGATGAAACGTAATGTAGAGCATTCGAAAAACTTCTTTAAATGTTCAAAAAATAATGATAGCAAATATTCAGCTTTAAGAGTGCATTTTTCATGTAAGTATGGTAAAAGCCTTGTTTAACTTTCAACTTAAATCAGTTAAATACATTAAAGGTGCCTCAAAACAAAAATGTAATAAATCTAAAGGGGGCGTTGTTACCTTACCCATGCAGGACAAGGTGTTTAAACACATGTATCACTACCCCTGTAGGATAGGATGATCCTCTGTTCTTTGTCTCGACCTTCCCAAGAACCAAGCCCGTCTGACACAATAAGTTGAGTGTACAAATATAAAATATCTCAGGAAAGCACTCAAAGTAACACTTAGTACCCAATAGCAGTGCTATATCAAAGAAAATAGACACCAAATAGACACCAAACCTGGTAGGTAAAGGCAAACTTAATATTGTCACCCAATTTGGTTGGTAACTAGGCAATCCTAAAGTGGATTACTAATGGTAATAGCATAATTTAGCATACAAAATAATTTGCAGTATGGACTTGGCATAAGGTGACATTCGGCATCCGGATCAGCATACACAGTAGCAAGGCCACCTCAAGTGCAGCAGTGAGTAGTATTAACATTTAATCTACCGAGCGCTGTAACTATACTGCCAGAGTAACTAGTAACTAGACAGACTGGGTATGCACTGTCCAAAAGAAAAGGAAGATGGTAGAAGGGGCAGGGAAAAAAGGGGGCTTGCAGAATAGTTAATATGGGAGGGGAAGTCCTTTGAGATATTCTTCTGCCAGCTATTGCTGGGGCCCTTTAAGAGTGCAGTATGGATTGGTTACATTTGGTGTCCTGCCCTCAGTGGCTCAGTCCCTGTTAGCACTGTCAATAATGAATGGATAGCCATCTCATCAGTTCCTAGGATGCTGCTGTGGATGCTCACTGTAGAAGGGGGCCCCCTCAGTTTCATACTTATAGCCCCGGGTAATGAGCAGTGGGAAGCAGAGGGTGATCGGATGCTCTAGCCTTTCTGCGGCAGCAGCGCAGTATCTGTGATGTGGGCGGTGCTGTACTGCCCCCAGGTGTCCTCACTGTCAGTCTCAGGCTTGCATCCCCACTGGCAGGTGAATATTCAATGTTCTGCTCTCCTCTGCACCAAGGGGAATAACTTTCCCTGGGCAATTTAAAGCGAAGTTCCACCCAAAAATGGAAGCTTTGCTTATCTGCCCTCTCCCCCCTCCAGTGCCACATTTGGCACCTTTCGGGGGTGAGCAGATACTATATCTTTGACAGGTATTCTTCACCACTTTCAAGAGATCTTGCTAAGCCGAGTTGCCCCCTCCCTCCTTCCCTCGCGGTGGAAGCATCCGAGAGTCGATGGAAACATCGGCTGGGGTGCCAACATCACTGTATTCCAGGACTGGTAAGTGCCCTAATATTAAAAGTCAGCAGTAGACATGTGCAATTCGTTTCGTTTTTTTTTTCGTTTTTCGTTTTTTTTCGTTCATTCGTTTTTATACGAATGAACGAATCATTCGAATCGTAGGAATCCGAAAAAAACTAAAATCCGAAAAAAACTAATTAGAAACAACGAATGTACTAATGAAGAAAATCCGAAAAACGAACGTAAAAATTCGTACATTCGTAACTTTTTTTTTTTGTTGAATTGGTAATTTTCCGTGTCCCTTACAATGGTGCTGCTAAACGTGCTTCGAATGGATTGAACAAAAAAATTCGTACATTCGTAACTTTTTTTTTCGATTCGTAACTTTTTTTTTTTTTTTTTTTTCGATTTGTAATTTTCTGTGTCTCTATTGAATAAAAAAGTTCGTACATTCGTAACTTTTTTTTCGATTCGTAACTTTTTTTTTTTTTTCGATTCGTAAATTATTAAAATGTAATAATAGCATACACATTACATAAAATTTTGAATTATGCTCCGATTACGAATCTACGAATGTTACGAATGTACGAATAAATACGAATGCGTCCGAAAATTAAACTAACGAAAAAACGAATCAACGAAAAAATAACTCTTACGAATGTACGAATCGTTACGAATACGAACACCGACGACTTACGAATGTACGAATCGTTACGAATCCGAACACCGACGACTTACGAATGTACGAATCGTTACGAATCAACGGAAACAAAAAAACGAAACGAAGAAAAACAAAAATTTTTCGGAAACGAAAAAAAACGAAACGAAATTAAAAAATTTTTTTGTTGTGCACATGTCTAGTCAGCAGTATCCAGTCCTAGTGTTGCGGCAAAGGACATGACAAGTTAATTCCACATAAACTACATGAATTAGACATTTAAAAACACATGGAGCAATAAATTAATATTAACAGTCTGATAATGGGGCAAGAAGGTTGTTGGCCACTACTGTTTTGTGAAAGACAGCCAAAGAAATAAAAACAAATAATTTAATATTAGAGGTATATATAAATGCATAAGTGAAATAAAATATATTACTTAAAGTGGATGTAAACCCTCACATATAGTGAAGTGAACAGCCTCAGATCATACACAGGGATGAAGCAAATCCTTCTACATAAGTTTTACTTGTATATCTGCTGTCTTCCCTTTTCTAAACTCTTTGAAATGTGCAGATCATGTTAGAAATCTTTCTTCCTCTTTCAGCAGTGGATGTGGAGTCTGGGTTTACACTGTGTGAGAGCTGATTGGAGGAAAGACACACACTCCCCCTCCCTCCATATAGGCAGAGGAATGAAGGAACATGCAGAGCTGTAGTCTGAATAGACAAGCTCTCTGCTAATCTACCTCTAAGCTTCCTCCCGACACAAACTTTCAGCTGCTGTTATCTCATGTGTGAGAACTTGAGAAGTGACTCATGCTGATAACAGAGGGACGAAGCAAAAAAGAGAAACGGCACTCAGAGCTTTGTAGAGAGATAAGTAAACACCACATATACATGTGCCTAGGTCAAAATTTATGAATGGTGTTTACAACCACTTTAATACCTCTCAATTATGTCATTGTGGTAGCTGAAGCAGACACAGGTTTAGAAGGTAGTGGCCATATGTATACAAAAATATTCATAATTTAAAATGGTATAAATGAAATAACAATAGCTCACCCACCATATAGACAAGGTGTGAGTTGTTTGGTCAACAGCATGCATTGCAGACATTTACTGCAAATTTAAAGTAAAACCACCTATGCAATATCAAATACAACTGGAAAGCATTTTGCATACTCAGAGGAATTGCCATTTTTCTAGGTCTGTGGATAAGATTAGAAGGAATATTTATGTTTTGAGTGGCTCTGTCTTTAGTGTTGAATGGGAGCTGCAATGGTAAACATGACCCTGGCCAAAACTCCTGGTTAAGCCTGCTTGAGAGCTTGTTATTGGACTTTCTCAGCCAATAACAATTGTTAACCAACCCAATCCCCCTCTCTCCTCCATAGGCACAGATTTTCAAGTTTGTCCAATAATCCCTCTATTCTTAAATCTGCCTAGATTTGCTTCAGTGTTTCAGGTGCAATGGAACCAAGTATTTCTTCTAGTTATGTGTGGTTAATAAATAAAAATACATCCATCAGTAGTCAAGTGTAAACAAAGGATACAAACTGTTGAAATCACCAATGTCCAAAAGACCATTTGGATTGTCTCTCAGTAACTGCTGATTGAAGAAGGCTATCCATGGGCCTCAGCTCCTTCTAGACTGGGAAATCCTCAAACAGATCTACAACATAAACACTATTTATTAAAATAGATATATTGTAATCACAAAAGTGCTTGATATATTTCCATATACATCCATATTACAGTGGTTTATCACTTCTGCCTAGCAGCACTAGGGTAGTCAGTTTGAATTCCAACTATATCACTACCTGCATGGAGTTTGCATTTTCTCCCTGTGCCTGCGTAAGTTTCCTTCAGGTACTCCGATTTCCTCCCACACTTTAAAAACATGCTGGTAGGTTAATTGTCTCCTGTCTAAAATGGCCCTAGTATGTGTCTGTATGAATGTGAGCTAGGCACCTTAGATTGTAAGCTCCTTGAGGGCAAAGACTAATCGGAATGTACAATATATACTGTGTATGTGTGTGTGTGTGTGTGTATAATATATACAGTGCCTTGCGAAAGTATTCGGCCCCCTTGAACTTTTCAACCTTTTGCCACATTTCAGGCTTCAAACATTAGGATATAAAATTTTATTTTTTTGTGAAGAATCACCAACAAGTGGGACACAATTGTGAAGTGGAACGAAATCTATTGGATATTTAAAACTTTTTTAGCAAATAAAAAACTGAAAAGTGGTGCGTGCAAAATTATTCGGCCCCTTTACTTTCAGTGCAGCAAACTCACTCCAGAAGTTCAGCGAGGATCTCTGAATGATCCAATGTTGTCCTAAATGACTGATGGTGATAAATAGAATCCACCTGTGTGTAATCAAGTCTCTGTATAAATGCACCTGCTCTGTGATAGTCTCGGGGTTCTGTTGAAAGCTCAGAGAGCATCATGAAGACCAAGGAACACACCAGGCAGGTCCGTAATACTGTTGTGGAGAAGTTTAAAGCCGGATTTGGATACAAAAAGATTTCCCAAGCTTTAAACATCCCAAGGAGCACTGTGCAAGCGATCATTTTGAAATGGAAGGAGTATCAGACCACTGCAAATCTACCAAGACCTAGCTGTCCCTCTAAACTTTCAGCTCAGACAAGGAGAAGACTGATCAGAGATGCAGCCAAGAGGCCCATGATCACTCTGGATGAACTGCAGAGAATTACAGCTGAGATGGGAGAGTCTGTCCATAGGACAACATTCAGTCGTACACTGCATAAATCTGGCCTTTATGGAAGAGTGGCAAGAAGAAAGCCATTTCTCAAACATATCAATAAAAAGTCTCGTCTATAGTTTGCCACAATCCACCTGGGAGACACACCAAACATGTGGAAGAAGGTGCTCTGGTCCGATGAAACCAAAATCGAACTTTTTGGCCACAATGCAAAACGATATGTTTGGCGTAAAAGCACCACAGCTCATCACCCTCAACACACCATCCCCACTGTCAAACATGGTGGTGGCAGCATCATGGTTTGGGCCTGCTTTTCTTCAGCAGGGACAGGGAAGATGGTTAAAATTGAGGGGAAGATGGATGCAGCCAAATACAGGACCATTCTGGATGAAAACCTGTTGAAGTCTGCAAAAGACATGAAACTGGGACAGAGATTTATCTTCCAACAAGACAATGATCCCAAACATACAGCAAAATCTACAAAGGAATGGTTCACAAATAAACGTATCCAGGTGTTAGAATGGCCAAGTCAAAGTCCAGACCTGAAACCAATCGAGAATCTGTGGAAAGAGCTGAAAACTGCTGTTCACAAACGCTCTCCTTCCAACCTCACTGAGCTTGAGCTGTTTTGCAAAGAAGAATGGGCAAAACTGATAGAGACATACCCCAAGCGACTTGCAGCTGTAATCGCAGCAAAAGGTGGCTCTACAAAGTATTAACGCAAGGGGGCCGAATAATTTTGCATGCCCCACTTTTCATTTTTTTTATTAGTTAAAAAAGTTTCAAAAATACAATAGATTTCGTTCCACTTCACAATTGTGTCCCACTTGTTGGTGATTCTTCACAAAAAATAAAAATTTTATATCTTTATGTTTGAAGCCTGAAATGTGGCAAAAGGTTGAAAAGTTCAAGGGGGCCGAATACTTTCGCAAGGCACTGTATATATATATATATATATATATATATATATATATATATATATATATATATACACTGTATAGATGTAAAGCGCTTCATGAATCAAATGCACTATATTAGTATCTGTAATAAAATAAATAAATAATATCACTGAAGAACCCATCAACCAGTAGGTACAATTACTGACTGCTTAGCTCTCACAGTAAAACTGTAAAAAATATGCATGATGGCTTACACGTTTCAAGGGTCATCATCAGAGAACAGAGAACACTTCATCAGAAAACACCAAACCAATCTTTAAATAATCCTTCTATTTCCCATCAGGCTTCAACTATAAGGAAGTAGTTCATTAAGACCTGTTGGAATATAGAAGGGTTATTTAAATGTTTGTTTGGTGTCCTTCCCTGCTGGCAGGTGAATATTTGAGTTGGTTCTAATGAAGAGGGTACTCCCTTGAAATGGGTAAGATATCATGCATGCTTGGGATAGCGGCTAGGCTTGCTGTAAGAAATCTGACCTTCGTAGTTTGTACCTATTGGTTGGATGGATCAATGATATGGATTTATGTTTTATGCGATTACATCAAGCACTTTTGTGAGTAACATATTATATTTAACCACTTTCCGACCACGCCATAGCACATTTACTGCTACAGGGCAGCCGTGCTGCGCAGGATCACTTATATAAACGTGATCCCGCACTTCCGCTCCTGCTGTGATTGTATACAGCGAGAGCTGATCAGCAAGTCCTGTGAACCTGATGTCCGCCAGCACCTGCTGTGATTGTATACAGCGAGAGCTGATCAGCAAGTCCTGTGAACCTGATGTCCGCCAGCACCTGCTGATCGTTATATACACAGGCAGAGTGGCAGTCTGCCTATGTAAAAAGGCAGATTGTCGTTCTGTCAGTAATGCCGCGTACACACGAAGGGACTATCCCGCGGGATTATCCGCTGGACCGAAGTCCAGCGGATAATCCCCTCGTGTGTGGGCGCCGGCGGACTTTTTGGCGCCAAAGTCCGGCGGACTTTTTGGCGCCAAAGTTTTAAGTTTGGTTTTAAAATTATCCGCTGGACTTGGCAGTCCGGCGGACAATCCCGCCGTTAGTAGGCAAGTCCGCGGGACTTTTGAAATGAACGGACTTGCCGCTCATCGGCAAGTCCGTTCATTTAGCACGTGACTTCAGGTTACGTAGCTAGCGTAGGCAGTACATGCCGCCGCGCTAGCTCCGTGACCTGGCATGGATTTAAAGGGACTCCCCACGCCGAAAAAACGGCGTGGGGGTTCCCCCCAAATCCATGTCAGACCCTCATCCGAGCACGCAGCCTGGCAGGCCAGGAAAGGGGTGGGGACGAACGAGCGCCCCCCCCCTCCTGAGCCGTACCAGGCCGCGTGCCCTCAACATGGGGGGTGCCCTGGGGAAAGGGGGGCCGTGCGGCCCCCCCACCCCAAAGCACCTTGTCCCCATGTTGATGAGGACAAGGGCCTCTTCCCGACAACCCTGGCCATTGGTTGTCGGGGTCTGCGGGCAGGGGGCTTATCGGAATCTGGGAGCCCCCTTTTATAAGGGGGCCCCCAGATCCCGGCCCCCCACCCTATGTGAATGAGTATGGGGTACGATGTACCCCTACCCATTCACCTAAGGTGTAAAATGTAAAGTACAAAAACACACACACTTTTGAAAAAATATTTTATTGCACTGCTCCGGGGGTCTTCTTCCGTCTTGGGGGTCTTCTCGCCGGACTCCTCCGCTCTCTTCTGCTCTTTTACCTAGCTCTTTCACGAGCGGAGGAGTCCGGCTACCTTCTTCGTCGTCGTCGCCGTCGTCGTCTGGGGGTCTCGATCCGCCTTCGGGGGTCTTCCGGGGGTCTCTTCTGTTCTTGCGGCGGTCGTCGTCTTCCGCGCCGCCGGCGCCTTCTTCTTCTTCTTGTCCTTCTTCTTGTTCTTCTTCTTCTTCCGATGTTGACCCGATGCTCTCTCTGCCCGGAATGGCAGAGCCGCGCTGCGCTGGGACTTATATAGGGACATGGGACAGGGTCACATGCTCATGTCACATGGTGACCCCGCCCCCTTGTGTTGTCACAGTCCCGGAGGATGCTGGGACTGTGACATCGCAAGGGGGCGGGGTCACCATGTGACATGAACATGTGACCCTGTCCCCATGCCCCTATATAAGTCCCAGCGCAGCGCGGCTCTGCCATTCCGGGCAGAGAGAGCATCGGGTCAACATCGGAAGAAGAAGAAGAAGGACAAGAAGAAGGACAAGAAGAAGAAGGCGGCGCCGGCGCGCGGAAGACGACGGCCGCCGCAAGAACAGAAGAGACCCCCGGAAGACCCCCGAAGGCGGATCGAGACCCCCTAGACGACGAAGAAGGTAGCCGGACTTCCCCCGCTCGGTAAAAGAGCTTGGTAAATGGCGGGGGAGTCCGGCGAGAAGACCCCCAAGACGGAAGAAGACCCCCGGAGCAGTGCAATAAACTATTTTTTCAAAAGTGTGGGTGTTTTTTTTACTTTACATATTACACCTTAGGTGAATGGGTAGGGGTACATCGTACCCCATACTCATTCACATAGGGTGGGGGGCCGGGATCTGAGGGCCCCCTTATAAAAGGGGGCTCTCAGATTCCGATAAGCCCCCGCCCGCAGACCCCGACAACCAACGGCCAGGGTTGTCGGGAAGAGGCCCTTGTCCTCATCAACATGGGGACAAGGTGCTTTGGGGGGGGGGGGCCGCACGGCCCCCCTTTCCCCAGGGCACCCCCCATGTTGAGGGCACGCGGCCTGGTACGGCTCAGGAGGGGGGGGGGGGCGCTCGTTCGTCCCCACCCCTTTCCTGGCCTGCCAGGCTGCGTGCTCGGATGAGGGTCTGACATGGATTTGGGGGGAACCCCCACGCCGTTTTTTCGGCGTGGGGAGTCCCTTTAAATCCATGCCAGGTTACGGAGCTAGCGCGGCGGCATTTACTGCCTACGCTAGCTACGTACCTGAAGTTACTTTCTAAATGAACGGACTGCTCCGTGTGTGGGCAAGTCCGTTCATTTTCAAAAGTCCCGCGGACTTTTGGCCGGCGGATTATCCGCCGGAGAAGTCCGTGCGTGTGTGGGCAAGTCCACACGCTCGGAAAGTCCAGCGGACCCAGCTGGAAAGTCCGGCGGGATTGTCCGCTGGACTAAGTCCGCCGGCAAAAGTCCGCACGTGTGTACGCGGCATTAGGTGCCCGATTTGTCTGCTGCAATATCACAGTCCAGCTATAAGCCGCTGATCGCCCCCATTACTAGTAAAAAAAAATAAAAAAGATAATAATTATATAAATATATCCCATAATTTGTATGCTATAACTTTTGCTATAACTTTTGCACAAACCAATCAATATACACTTCACCAAAAATATGTAACAGAATACATATTGCCCCAAATTGTTGAAGAAATTTTATTTTTTACATTTTTTTTTATTGGATATGTTTTAGAGCAGAAAGTAAAAAATATATTTTTTTCTTCTAAATTGTTGGTCTTTTTTTGTTTATAGCGAAAAAAATAAAAAATGCAGAGGTGATCAAATACCACCAAAAGAAAACTCTATTTGTGGGCAAAAAAGGAAACAAATTTTGTTTCGGTACAGCGGTAAAGCGGTTGTATACCCGTTTTTTCGTTGTTTTTTTTTAAAAAAAAAACTACCTGCAAGACAAAGCCATAATGAGCTAGTATGACTAGCATACTAGCTCATTATGCATCACTTACCTTAGATCGGGGTCCCCGACGCCGTCCTCGTCTCCCCCTCCAGCCGCAGCCATCTCTCCACAGACACCCTTCCGTGTATCGCCGCTCCGGCCAATCCCAGCGCCGCTGCGGCACTGTGATTGGCCAGTGGCCAGTGCAGCGAAGACGTCGCTCCGCGCGTGCGCACGGGAGACTTCAACTTCGGCGAGCCGAAGTTGTGAATGGGGATTAACCCTGTGAATGCACCGTTGTCTACGTTGCGCATGCGCCGTAGAGAACGGTGTAAAATGTTTTTTGCAAATACCTCCTAAACCGTGCAGGTTTAGGAGATATTTCTTGTACCTACAGGTAAGCCTTAATCTAGGCTTACCTGTAGGTGCAAGTTGTAATTGAGGGTATTTTAAGGTAACACAGTGCCATATTACAAAAAATGGCCTGGTCATGATGGGGTGTAAAGCTTCCGGAGGTGAAGTGATTAATAAAGTAAATTACGTTTTTTTTCTTTTTACAGTGATGGTGCACTCTCCGCTTACATTGTATGTCTAGTTAATGTTTGTTTTTTATAATAAACATAGCCTATGTCAGCCTCCGAAATTAATCAGTATTATTTTGTTCATTCTTTAGTCAATCTTAACACTTAATTAGGAAATGTATAGAATTAGCTGCCCACATGTTAGACTAAGCTCATCTATCAACATAACCATGGGTATAGGAAATGATTTTGTTAAAGAATGTCTATGGAAGGAAATTTAATCTGATGTTTGTATTCCTGAGCTAAATATTTCTCAGTGAACTGCTGCAGACATACCTAGTGTTACATATGATATATGTTACATATGATATATATTTTTGAATGAACAAGAAGTCCTCACTTTGTCACCAAGTCACTTGAGGTCTCGTATCTTACAAATTCTGTAAATGTGAACACTTGTATCAGTCCACTTCTTTAGTACAATTCTTAACAAAATCAATAAATGTTATTAATGACAGAACATGATATCAGACAGCTATAAACTGAAACTAGGATATTAAATTTCCTGTCTGCCAGAATGAATCTAGAGGTCAAGTCCTAGTGACTGCTGGTTTCAGAATGCCTGGAAAAGACATTTTCAGTCACCAATCAACTCCCATTCTTTTTCATGGTTTAGGAAATCTCAGGTTTCTGTTTTGGTATGAGTTTTTTTTAGAACGAACAATAAAAACCTGAATGTTGTCATTGATGGCGATTCATAATGCCAGTATAATATGTCAGTCATCACTATAGCATTGTTCATCCATGCCACTCTACCTCACTAAATAAAAGAGAAGTGCTAGAAATTTTCACTGTTCGGGGACAACAGAAATGAATGTAGCTAGACATCAAGAAAGACAGCTCGTCAATGATGTTTTGAATTCAAGCTTATATGAATATCACCTTTCATTCACTGACAATGTTACATTTAATTGATATGCATGACAGTTTTTATCTTTATGTTCACCATTGTTTAAATACAATATAAAGTGTTCATGGGTCAAAACTTGCCAGATTCCTCTGTCTTCCCAAATATGGGAATATTTCACTGAACTGATTGGTTAGAGCAGGTACTGCTAATTTCAGTGCTCTGTTCTACAGGACTGTTGCTCTGTAAATTCTTTCTGACTTTAGTTCTATCCAATTTAATATGAAAATCAATATTAATTAGTGATTAGCTAACCATACTGGATTTGGTTTGGGGTGTTTGGCAAACGTTACCTAAATTGAGGTGAAGTCAAAGCCAAATCTTAGAAATCAGTAATGGCCATTTTCTAGTAAAAGAAGAAAGTGACCAGCGCAATTCCTATAATATCACAAAGTGCAATGTGCAGATAAATAAGTCCAAAGGCAACCTTCCAAGTGCCCCCGATGAAGTGACGTAACACGTAGTGCGTGGCCCGGAGTGAGTCACAGACTGGAAGTGATGTAAGAAGTGTTCTAAGACTGTTGTTTTATCCCATTGTGTTTTTACTTACTTTGTGATGTAAGCTCCCATTTGTGTTCAACCACTTACGGACCATACGTTGTCCTTATACGTTGGCTGTTTGAAGAGGAATATCGTTGTTATGGCAGCAGCTACTGTAGCTGCCATAAACCCAGTATCCTCTTCTTTAGCGGGCCGTCCTCTTTCAGATAAAAGTGATCTCTGCGGCGGGTCCGATCACTTTTAATGGTGGCGGAAGGGCCCCCCCCTCCCACCACGCTCCGGTGCCCGCCGCAGCTTACCGGAGCTTTTCGGTAGCGGCGGAGGCAAAATCGGATCCTGTGCTCTTAAAGCAACATTTTTTTTTTTTTCAAAATACATATTTTTTATTTATTTTTTTATTGCATTTTAGTGTAACTATGATATCTGAGGTCTTTTTAACCCCAGATCTCATATTTAAGAGATCCTGTCATGCTTTTTTCTATTACAAAGGATGTTTACATTCCTTGTAATGGGAATAAAAGTGACACGATTTTTTTTAAAAAAAACAGTGCAAAAAGAAATAAGAAAAAAATTTTTTTAAACGCTCCCCGTCCCGCCGAGCTCGCGTGCAGAAGCGAACGCATATGTGAGCAGCGCCCACGTATGAAAACGGCGTTCAAACCACACACGTGAGGTATCACAACGATCGTTAGAGCGAGAGCAATAATTCTAGTCCAAGAGCTCTTCTGCAACTCAAAATATGAAACCTGTAGAATTTTTAAACTTCACATATGGAGATTTTTAAGGGTAAAAGTTTGTTGTCATTCCACGAGTGGGCACAATTTTGAAGTGTGACATGTTGGGTATCAATTTACTTGGCATAACATCAAAAATTGGGCTAACTTTACTGTTGTCTTGTCAAAAAAGTGTATTTTTTCAAAAAAAAAGTGTGCTTGTAAGACCGCTGGGCAAATACAGTGTGACAGAAAGTATTACAACAACCGCCATTTTATTCTCTAGGGTGTTTGAAAAAAAAACATATATATATATATATATATATATATATATATATATATATATAATGTTTGGGGGTTGTAAGTAATTTTCTAGCAAAAAAAAAATTATTTTAACTTGTAAATAACAAGTTTAAAATATAGGCCCGGTCTTAAAGTGGTTAATAAACCATTGCATGTTTGAAACATTTTATGCTATGGGAGGCATTTTATTCCATTTCTACATGTAACCTGGAGCCCAGAGTGATGCATCAAGAGCTGACAGCTTGGAGGTTGGCGATCGTTAGCACTTATATGTGTCCTTAAGGCTGATTTTTCACTACGTGGAGGTGAGAGTTCTGTGAGCATTGAGCAGTTGTGTGAAGGCACGGGATGATTATGATTGTTGGTGGAAGTTCAACTTTATGAGGACTTTGTTCATTTTTTCACTGGCACGTGGATGGTTGCCTTTGAACTTATTTATTTGCACATTGCACTTTATATACACATTGTGATATTAAAGGGATTGCGCTGGTCACTTTCTTCTTTTATTGTTATTACGTGTATTGTGAACACTTCAGATTCAGCAGCAATTTCATATTTATTTGGTTTCTCACTTTTTATTTAGCAATTACCTACCTGGTAGCGTGAGGGTTTACACATTTTGATTTTCATGGCCATTTTCTAGGCTAATAGGCAAGGCATTATCAAATAAAGGGCATGGGAAGTTGGGCAGTATCCTGGGGACATGTACAAAAGCACAGCATTTTTTTTCTTAAATTCAATTTAGCAGGAAGCAGCGATTTTAATAATGTTTAAAACTAAACATTAACTAGTTCACCTCTTTGGACACGTCGGGTACCTCCAAATTGTGCACAGATTAAAACAAGCCTACAACTGCATTAGCAACAATGAGCTTGTTTTTATTGTTATCAGTGGGCTCTGGGATTTCATTTACAAGAAATCCTAGGGGCTGTGGAGCTGCCCAGTTATTTATGGTTTTCTATAAACTGATGAGCTGTAAAGCCATTTAAAGCATATCCTACTGATCATTTTGAGTACCAGATTTTTTTTTCTCATTTCACAGACAGACAGTTTTGAGGCTTAACACATTTGGTATCTATTTATTCTACACAATATCTTTTTTTATTTTGTATGAAAAAAATGGCAATTTAAATTGTGTTTGTGTACACAAATTCATTTTAGTGTATTTTTTCTTTAAAATATAGATTTGATATACAGTTGTTTCTTTTTATTCTACAAGGACTCTGATTTCAGAAATTATATAATGTTCTTTTAAGTAATTTTATAGCCAAAGATGTACATTTTAACATGTGTGAAAAAATTGAAATGCTCTAGCGGGGAAGTGATTAAAAATGCAAAATTGATAAATAACTAACATGCTTCAGGGATGCTCTGAACCTGCCTGTGAAGTGCCTCATTTGTATTATATACTGTATACAAAAAAGCTGTTTAATTTACTGGGAGTTGACAGCTCCTGACTGCTTCACTCTGCTTGTAAACAAAACGGCCAGGGATTCTCTTCATATATACCAGGCCTAGATGAGGGTCTGGTATAGATGTTAAAAAAAAGTATGAGGTTCCCCCTAAAAATACATACCAGATCGCTATCCTTAATGAAGGTCTAGTATGGATGTAAATGGAGACCCCATGCTAAATAATAGCAAAAAAACACAGCATGAGGTCCCCCCAACTTCCATACCAGACTCTTTGGGTCCTGTATAGTTTTTAAGAGGGAACCCAATGCAAAAAAAACAAGAAAAAAACATAGGATGTCCTCCAAAATTCATACCGCACCCTTATCCAAGCATGCAGCCTGGTAGGCCAGAAAATGAGGAATTTGTGCACACGTCCCCTGGCCTGGGTCAGCAGGCATCATTCACCATGATTTTTTTTTTACTTTTGGTGAGAATGGTCAACATGAAAAATAGAGATCTATTGCTGATATGCTGATCTGTATCCTACCTAACTATTTAACTCTCAACACCTTAGGTACTTTATTCTTTTAAATGGGCTCTTTAATTTAAAAGCAATTAGAGTGCATCAGGCAGATAAGGATTTCTGACCTTATATGCATACTTTTCCTTTTAGTGCTTCAAAAATCACTGATGCCAAGGAAAAAGCATTTTGGAGAAAATTAAAGGTTTACTTTAAATTATAGCTTTATTTTTGCAAAAAGGCAATGAAAGCCTTATTCACACGAGGCAACTTGACTAGAGTTGAGCGGACACCTGGATGTTCGGGTTCGGCGGGTTCGGCCGAACTTCGGAAAAAAGTCCGGGTTCGGGACCGAACTTGACCCGAACTTGACCCCGAACTCCGAACCCCATTGAAGACAATGGGGACCCGGACTTTTGAACACTAAAATGGCTGTAAAAAGGTCATGGAAACTGCTAAAGGGCTGCAAATGGCAACAAAATGTTATTTAGAGCATGGCAAGTGACCTGCAAACAAATGTGGATAGGGAAATAACTTAAAATAACATAAAAAAAAAAAAAAAAAATGCTGGAGGCCCCCTTCTCAGCAGAAGAGGTACAGGAAGTCATTAAGAACCTCAGAAACTCAACGGCACGATGCCGCACATATGGTGGGAATACCCCAGAATACGCACTTTCTGGAAAAAATTATTCAATTTAATGGATAAGATAGTGGGAAAATAAAATACTTGGAAATAAAAAAAAAATGAAAAAATTATAATCTTGACCTAGGAGGACGAAATTCAAATGGAGTAGGAGGTTGAGGTGGCGGTGGATGTGGCGGTGTAGGTGGAAGCGGCGGTGGAGGAGGACGAGGTAGCCAACACTGGTTCAAAAATACAACAATGGCTGGGTAAGGCTAGTGGTGAATGATGTGTCGAATTCTGTCCCCCGTCGCATAGTGTCCGCCCTGTACTGCACTTGCTCAGTACGTAGGACAAGGGGATTTTAAAACTCTCCGAAGACGATGCGCGGTGACTCCAGGTTCAAGCCACATCATCCGAGGTTGAAGCCTAGCCAAGCGAGCCCGTGAGGGGCCCTGTTACTATGTGCTACCGTATGTCCACTTGGATGGTCGGGCTTGAACCTGCACTTACTGCGCAGGCGACGTTCATCTTTGGAGATTTTGTGAATCTCCTTGTCCTCCGTACTGCGCAAGCACTGCACCTGCGCAGTAAGTGGCCGGAAACTATCCGATGGCAAGACAGTTTTCGTCAGAACACCGGTATATGTGTCTATTCTGCACAAGGTACGGCCAAGTCCTGTGGGATCCATGCCTGGTTCATTTTAATGAACGTGAGCTTGTCCACATTGGCTCTGGACAGGCGGCTGCGCTTGTCTGTGATAACGCCCCCTGCCGTGCTAAATACACGTTCAGATAATACACTGGCGGCAGGGCAGGCCAGCACCTCCAAGGCGTAAAGGGCAAGCTCAGGCCATGTGTCCAATTTGGAGACCCAGAAGTTGAAGGGGGCAGACCCGTCATGCAGTACGTGTACGCGTGTGCACACATACTGCTCCACCATGTTGGTGAAATGCTGCCTCCTGCTAAGACGTTCCATCTCAGCTGGTGGTGCTGTTTGTTCCAAAGCTTTTCCACATTCCTGCTATGCTAACCCTGCCTTGCGAGGTGCTGGCAGTGCCCCGGCTGCGTTGGCGACCTCTTCCTCCTCCTCTGCCTTCGCCTTGTGCTTCCACCGTACCCCCGCTTCCAAGTGGGAATGCCACCAGCAGCGTGTCTACCAGGGGGGCTTGTACTCGCGCATCTTACGATCACGCTCCAGTGAGGTAATTAAGGACGGCACGTTGTCCTTGTAACGGGGATCCAGCAGGGTGGCCACCCAATAATCAGCACCAGTTAAAATGTGGGCAACTCGGCGGTCGTTGCGGAGACACTGCAGCATGTAATCGCTCAAGTGTGCCAGGCTGCCCAGAGGCAAGGAAAAGCTGTCCTCTGTGGGAGGTGTATCGTTTGTGTCCTCTGTATCCCCCCAGCCACGCACCAGTGATGGACATGAGCTGGTCTGGGTGCCACCCTGCTGTGAACATGGTTCCTCCTCCTCCTCCATCTCCTCCTCATCCTCCACCTCGTCATCCTCCAGAACTGTGCCCTTGCTGCCAGACAATTGTGTACCTGGCGCTTGTTGGTGCAGGAACCCAGCCTCGTAGCCACTTGTAAATGACTGCCCTGAAAGCCTTGGAAATGAACCCTCTTCCTCCTCCTCCTCCTCCTCCTCATCCTGTGCCACATCCTCTTCCATCATCGCCTTAAGAGTTTTTTCAAGGAGGCATAGAACTGGGATAGTAACGCTGAGAACGGCATCATCGGCACTGGCTATGTTGGTGGAGTACTCGAAACAGCGCAACAAGGCACACAGGTCTCGCATGGAGGCCCAGTTATTGGCGGTGAAGTGGTGCTGTTCCGCAGAGCGACTCACGCGTGCATGCTGCAGCTGAAACTCCACTATCGCCTGCTGCTGCTCGCACAGTCTGGCAAGCATGTGCAAGGTGGAGTTCCACCTTGTGGGCACGTCACATATGAGACGGTGAGCGGGAAGGCCAAAGCTACGCTGCAGCGCTGACAGGCGAGCAGCAGCAGGGTGAGAATGCCAAAAGTGCGCACAGACGGCCCGCACTTTCTGCAGCAGCTCCTGCATATCGGGGTAATTCTTCAGGAACCTCTGGACCACCAAGTTCAGCACATGCGCCAGGCAAGGGATGTGTGTCAAACCGGCAAGGCCCAGAGCTGCTATGAGATTTCGCCCATTATCGCACACCACCAGGCCGGGCTTGAGGCTCACTGCCACCAACCACTCATCGGTCTGTTGTTCCATGTCCCTCCACAACTCCTGCGTGGTGTGGGGTTTTTCCCCCAAACAGGAAAGTTTTAAAACTGCCTGCTGTCGTTTAGCCCTGGCTGTGCTGAAGTTGGTGGTGAAGGTGTTACGCTGACCGGATGAGGAGGCGGTAGAGGATGAGGAGGCGGAGTAGGAGGAGTTAGCAACAGGAGGCAAACTGAAGTGCCCTGCAATCCTCGGTGGTGGAAGGACATGTGCCAAACTGCTATCCGCCTCAGGCCCAGCCGCCACTACATTTACCCAGTGTGCTGTTAGGGAGATATAACGTCCCTGACCGTGCTTACTGGTCCACGCATCCGTAGTTAGGTGAACCTTGCCACAGATGGCGTTGCGCAGTGCACACCTGATTTTGTCCCCCACTTGGTTGTGCAGGGAAGGGATAGCTCGTCTGAAAAAGTAGTGGCGGCTGGGCACGACGTACTGTGGGACAGCCAATGACATCAGCCTTTTAAAACTCTGCGTCTCCACCAGACGGAATGACAGCATTTCAAAGGCGAGCAATTTTGAAATGCTGGCATTCAGGGCCAGGGATCGCGGATGGCTAGGGGGGTACTTCCTCTTCCGCTCCAGTGTTTGGAAAATAGAGAGCTGAACGCTTCCATGGGACATTGTGGAGATGGTTGGTGACCCAGGTGGTAGTGTTGCTGGCAGATCCTCTGTTTGCGGGTTGGCAGGTGTCACTGTCACTACAGAGGAGGAGCCAGACACCTTTCTTGGTTTTTGCGGTGTCTACTCCACTGCATCTCGTGCTTTGCACTTAGATGCCTGGTCATGCCGGTTGTGCTCAGGTTGAGAACGTTTATGCCTCGCTTCAAGCTCTGATTGCACAGCGTGCAAACCACTCGTGTCTTGTCATCAGGACATTGTCTGAAGAACTGCCACACTAGGGAACTCCTTGCACCTGGCTTTGGTGTGCTCGGTCCCTTGCTGCGTTGGGCAGTAGCAGACGTACTGTCTAGGGGACGGACGCTCCGCTTTTGCACCCTGCTCCCTCTTCTGCTGTGCTGGTGGCTCTGTGCGACCACCACCTCTTCCTCTGAACTACACTGGTCACCTGCATGACGTTGATTCCATGTGGGGTCAAGGACCTCATCGTCCTCCACATCGTCCTCCACATCATCTTCCACCCAAAATTCATCCCCTCCTTGTCAGTCTGCACAATGGCGAAAGCAGCAGCAGTTGGCACCTGTGTTTCGTCATCATCCGAGACGTGCTGCGATGGTCCTCCCATGTACTCATCATGAAACATAAGTGGTTGGGCATCGTGCACACAATCTCTTCCACTTCTGGGGCAGGGCTAAGTGGATGGCCCTGGGAAACCCTGCTAACAGAGTCATCAAAAAGCAGAAGCGACTGCTGCATGATTTGGGGCTCAGACTGATTGGCTGATTTGCAAGGGGGTGAGGTGAAAGACTGATGGACATCGGCTGCAGGTGCCAACTCTGAACTTTCATCAGGAGACTGGGTGGGAGACAATGTGAAGGAACCGGAGGCACTGTCAGCAGCAACCCAATCTACTATCGCCTGTACTTGTCCTGGCCTCGACATTCGTACAGCCTCATTAGGCGCGCCAAAATACTGCTGCAGGCTCTGTCGCCTACTCGCACCTGCGAAAGGTGTTTCACTAGTGCGTGTAGCTGGCACAGATCGACCACGTCCTCTCCCTGCAACAGGAGCGCCACCAGCAGCACCACGACCCGGGCCACGTCCCCTTTTTGATGATCTCCTCATATTTTCAAAATTTATGATCTCGCCCTAAATGGGTGTTTTTGTATATAGCAGAATACACGTACACGTAAAGCGTTTATGAAAACGCAGAAAATGCTATTGGGAAGAAAAAAAAACACTGCAAAATTTTATTTTTTTGCCATGTTTTTGCAATATCAGACTACACGGACAGTATGTAAAGCGTTTATGAAACCGCAGAAAATGCTATTGGGAAGAAAAAAAAACACTGCAAAATTTTATTTTTTTGCCATGTTTTTGCAATATCAGACTACACGGACAGTATGTAAAGCGTTTATGAAACCGCAGAAAATGCTATTGGGAAGAAAAAAAAACACTGCAAAATTTTATTTTTTTGCAATGTTTTTGCAATATCAGACTACACGGACAGTATCTACAGCGTTTATGAAAACGCAGAAAATGCTATTGGGAAGAAAAAAAAACACTGCAAAATTTTATTTTTTTGCAATGTTTTTGCAATATCAGACTACACGGACAGTATCTACAGCGTGTATGTAGGAACACGCAGAAAATGCTATTGGGAAAAAAAAATAAAAAGCAAAATTCAATTTTTATGCAATGTTTTTCCAATAGCAGAATACACACAGACTGTGGTGTATGTCTTAGTATATGCAGTGCAGTAATGTGGCACTGAGCTTGAAGGTAAAACGTTTAGATTTTATCTGGCACTGGCCTCATGGCACTGTTACTGTGACTGTGCACTGCACCCCAGCCAGGGTACAATTGATTTAGGAATCTCTTCAATAATTATGTCTGCCTCTTTCTTTTGCAAAATAAAGAAACTCCCTCCCTATTCTAGCTATCTAGATTGCTCACTGATCTAACTAATTAGAATAAAATTCCAGGAATGTGGACTGACTTTAGCACACTAACTCCTAAAATCTTCTATCTATCTGCAGCACAGGACCCTGCCTAACAGTGTGTGTCTAACAGAATGACGCTGTGTGCTGTGTGTGGGCTATATATAGAGGCTGGGTCACATGCTGCACTGGCCAATCACAGCCATGCCATTAGTAGGCATGGCTGTGATGGCTTCAAGGGCACACAAGTAAAACGATCATCCATTGGCTGGCCTAAAGCTGTGAAAAAGGCGCCAATACAGC
>CM053027.1:416919448-417001458 GCA_028564925.1 Lithobates sylvaticus
TCTTATGGATTTTGGTGGGACCCCACGCAATTTTTTACATTTTGGTGTGGGGTTCCCCTTAAAATCCATACCAGATCTGAAAGAGGAGGGGGAACCCCACATGTTTTTTTTCTTTATTTTTTTTTAATAGCCGGGTGCCGGCAATTGCAACCACAAGTCTTTTTAAATGTTCTATATATGTTACAGATGCACCACTTTACAGGCAATTTTTCGTTTTTTGTTTCTAGTGAAAGGCAACTGGTGTTTTCTGTTATACAAGGTCTAAATGGGCCATCGACATGCATCACAGTTGAACTTAGGATTGTGTCTTTGAAAAGTTAAACTAAATGAAATCCTTTCTTGTTTTTGCTTGGAGATAGAGTGCAGAGGGATTAGAAGTCTTGACAGTTTCTGGGGCTGTCTACACCCCTGATAGGGTGAAGACACCTCCCAAATTTTTCCACTTTCTCCTTCAAATTTATTCGCTTCCTGTCACATAGCCAAACAGGAATGGAGGGTAAACCCCTACCAGAGTCTTGCCTTAGAGACACACAGGTCAATCTAAATAGTTTCCCAATTAGGTAAATGGCACTCTAACATTTTGCTGTGTACACCCTAAATTATTAGGTTTCTTGGACTTTGGGGTTTATTTACTAAAGGCAAATCCACTTTGCACTACAAGTGCACTTAGAAGTGCAGTTGCTGGAGATCCAAGGGGGACATGCAAGGAAAAAAAAAAAAAAACAGCATCTCTGCTTCTACATGATTGGATGATAAAATCACCAGTGCTTTCCCTTAGATTTACAGCAAGTACACTTGTATTGCAGAGTGGATTTGCCTTTAATAAACCCCAAAATACCTAATGATTTGGGTGTACACAACAAAGTGCTAGAGTGCAATTTGCCTAATGGGGACACTAGTTAGATTGACCTGCGTGCCCCCAAGGAAAGACATTGGTAGGGTTTTACCCTCACTTCCTGTTTGGCTATGTGACAGGAAGTGAAGTAAATTTTCAGAAAAGGGACACAAAGCCCAACTTAAAAAAGACAAGCAGGGGTTCTAACACTCACTTGGTTTCCCTCAAATGCCCACAATTAGAATAGGATTGTCTTGAGCTAGATTTTAGCCCAGTGCTCTAAATAAGTGATTCTCAGTCCTGTCCTAAAGTACCCCCAACAGGCCATGTTTGCAGGTTTCCCTTCATCTTGCACAGTTGATTTAAATCACCGTCAATGGCTTGGTATTTTGGACAGCTATTTTAGCTAAGATAAGTTCCCAAAACATGTCCTGTTGTGGGTACTTGAGGACTAAGGCTAAGAACCACTGTGCTAAAATGGAAAACTGAATACTTACCTCTCTGTAATTTTCCTTTCCTGGTGCCTATCCATGGCAGCATACGCACAATCCATGCATATGCTGCCATGAAGGCACCAGGAAAGTAGCTTTTAGACAAATCACACCTTTTTTTGTTTTGCCAAGCCAATCAGCCTAGTTAAGCAGCTGGAAAATCTGTTGCATGAAATTTAACAAAACACATAAAACTTAAAAATTTGTTAAAATGTTATTGGTCAACAAAACAGGACATGGAAAAGAGCAAGGAAAGCAAAAAAAAAACATGTATGTTAATTTGAGACACTAACAGAATATGAAGACTGTATTTTACCCTCTACCTAAAATGTAAAAGTAAATAGTGGCGCTGACTGAAATTGAAATATGACAATTTTTTCAAAGAGGGCCAGATTTCATGAAGTGAACATGCATGAGGGCCGACCATTTTGCCTGACTTTTTTTGAACCATTAAAATTAAATGCAAGTTTAATTTTTAACCAAAGTTTATTGCAAACGGCATACTTTTAATTTTGTCACATGGATGACAAATCTAAACAGTTGTTTAATCACTCTGCCTTTCATATATGAAGGCCGGATGAAGAAAAAAAAAAAAAATCTAGGAACCTGAAATATATGTCAGGAACAGTCTAAAGTACATTACATATTATAATGGCTGTCTGTCAACTGTTAAAAAAAATATGAACAGGAACATAAAACCAAGTATACATCTTGCGTCCAAATATAGTCATAACGGATTTAGACCAACTGACATTAACTGAGATTTTACCATATATTCATCTGAATTGAAAAAGAAAATTTGCCTGCACTAATGTGAAGGGTGAAACTGAGATCTGGACTGCAGCACATAAGCAAGGTCTGGGGCAAAGGCAGTGGTTTTGATGCGCAAAATGTCCCGCAGGTGAGAGTCACTTAGTCTTGTCCTCACGCGGTTCTTGTTAAAGTTCATAACAGAGAATGTCTTCTCACACATATATGTTGAGCCAAACAAGCTCAGCATTTTCTTAGCCAATGTTCGAATCTCTTGAAACCGGCTCTTATCCAGTTGGTGGTAAAAGTTCACAAGAGAGAGCTGTTGGTGACGACTGCGTAACTCGCTGTCACAATGCAGCTCAATGAGCTCAAGCTGCAGCTGATCTGGAGCATCATCGGGGTCAACAGAGAATGGAGAGGAGAAAAGGCTGATCTCCTTTTCAATAGCTGCAAAATCCTGAAAGCGCCGTTTAAACTCCCCAGCCAGAGATGTGATGTCTGCTGCATATCTGCTCATTTGTGCACTGATATTGTCCTGTGGAAAACTGGTCATTATTTCCTGCAATGCTGAAAAATGTATAAGATTGGGTTGTGTTTGTGACAACTGCCTTATGAAAAGTTGCATCTTTGTTCCAAAGGCTTTGAGGTGTGAATAAAGCTGGTTCACCGCTGCATCTTTGCCCTGAAGACTTGTGTTCAGTACATTCAGATGCTTTGTTATGTCAACTAGAAACCCCAAATCAGCCAGCCAAATTGGATCAGATAGTTCTCGCATCGGTTGTCCCTTTGTTTCCAAGAATTCTCCGATTTCCTTTTTGAGAGAGTAGAAACGCTGCAGTGCAGACCCCCGACTGAGCCATCTTACATCGTTGTGATATAAAACATCTTCGTATTCAGCCTGGATGTCCAGTAGAAACTGTTTAAACTGGCGGTGGCACAGGGCTTTAGAGCGAATAAAATTAATAGTCTTCACCACCGGTTTCATAACATGGTCATATTTGAGGTGTTTAGCACAGAGAACTTGTTGATGAATGATACAATGGAGTTTAATAGCTTTGCCTCCTTCTTCGATCACCTTGTTACAGATTAGGGTTGCTAATCCACTTCGCTCACCAGCCATGGCAGGTGCCCCATCAGTAATAATCCCAGTAACTTTGTTCCAAGGCAGTTTCATGTCATTTATGGCGGAACTAACAGAAACAAATAAATCTTTTCCTCTTGTTTGGTCCGTAAGGCTCTGGAGGTCAAGTAGTCCTTCAGTCACATTCATTTCATCATCCACCCCTCTCATAAAAATCAGCAACTGAGCCGTGTCAGATAGGTCCGTGCTTTCATCACAGGCTATTGAAAAGAAGTCAAAATCTACTCCTTTGGATGTCAACTGTCTCTTAATATCGAATGAAATCTCTTCAATTCTCCGTGCTACAGTGTTACGAGCCAGGCAAATGTTGGCAAACTCTTGCTTCTTCTCGGGACAGATATTCTCCACCATTTTCATAATGCATTCTTTGATGAAGTCACCCTCAGCAAAAGATTTGCAATTTTTTGCAATTAATGTTGCCACCTCATAGCTCGCCTTTGTGGCATTTTCATTTGACTCACGGGCTCTTGTGAAAAATCGCTGTTGCGACATTAAAACAGCTTCAAGTTGCTTCAACTTTTCACTGCGGTTGTGCCCTGTTAGCTTGTCAAATGTGCTATGTCTAGACTGGTAGTGTCTCTTGACATTAAATTCCTTATAAACAGCCACAGTCTCTTGGCATATCAGACAAACACAGTTATTTCGTATTTCAGTAAAGAAATATTCCACTTTCCACCTGTCCTGGAAGCGGCGGCCCTCACTGTCAACTTTCCTTCTCTTGTTTACAGTCGCCATTTTAGAAATTGACCAGAAGGGGAAGGAATTGTGTGAGTGCAGTGTCAGAGGTTTTGGTCTAAGCGTGTTCGTCCGATACACTAATACACTGCCCAACAAGTATTCTCCTACCTTTGTGGCAGTGTGGTGAAGATGAGCTGTTATTTTGGATATATATATATATAAAAAAAAAAAATCTCTTGTTGGCCCCCAACAAATCCCAGAGACTTCCGATCAGGGCAAGGATGGCCCCCACTTGTAATCTTCCCCCAGGCTCAGATCAGGGCAAGGATGAGCTTGTTTTCTGAGATATATATATAAAAAAAAAAAAATATATATATGTTTGTGTACTGCTGACTTATCTTTTTATCTTTATCTTTATCTTTCTCTTTCTCTTTCTCTTTATCTTTATCTTCCTTTATCTTTTCTCTTTATCTTTCTCTTTCTCTTTCTCTTTCTCTTTCTCTTTCTCTTTATCTTTATCTTTCTCTTTCTTTATCTTTCTCTTTATTTTATCTTTCTCTTTCTTTCCAGCGCCTGTGACATGCAGATGTGACATGCAGAACGCTGACAGCACGCGCCGCCAATAGCAGACACTAAGTTTTGTCCCCGCTGCAACAGCCAATCACCACCGCCAATCCCCACCGCCAATCACGGTCCCTGAGAGATCTGCAGCTGCCGCAGGGACATAACTCAGTGTCTGCTATTGGCGGCGCGTGCTGTCAGCTTCCTGGAGGCTTTTGTGACACCCCCAGAGAGGGATCGCAGCCAATCACCGCCGCCAATCCCCGCCGCCAATCACAGGCAATGAGAGATGTCCCTGCAGCAGTGTCTGCTATTGGCGGCGCGTGCTGATAGGATTTGGAACACCCCCAGCTTGTCAGTCAGAGGCGGCCAATCAGCGCCGCCAATCCCCGCCGCCGCCGCCAATCACAGGCATTTTAAGATTTGCACTGCAGCCCCAGCTTGTCAGTGAGGCGCTCGGGAAGATTTTTAAAAGGCAAGGTGCGGAGCCAGGGGGGCCACAGCAGTGAGAAAAGCTGGGGGCAAGTGGGGGCCGTATAAAACCGGACCGCGGGCCGCAAATGGCCCGCGGGCCGCAAATGGCCCGCGGGCCGGACTTTGGAAATCATCCCACTGATATCCAACCGTGCATACAGAAAAATTAAGTGGTGGTATATTGTGGTGGTATATTGTGGTCACAGCAGACCCACGGTGTACGATCTGTATCTCACCCTCACTGACTCATCAGACTCAGTTGTAGGTGGGGGCAGTGGCCATTTGTTTGTACTGTTGATATCTTGGTCAGGCAACACACTGACACCTTTACACACACACACACTCCGTGAAACAAACAAAATGCAAGTTCACCCAGTGTAGAGACAGAACTTCAAAGTAGGCACACCTGTTAAGGATGTCCTTAAATGACTAATCTAAAAAACACACTCTCTGAGCATGCCCAGAAAAATCCAAGTGCTGATCACACACAAAATAAATCAAAGCCCCTGAGCATGCCCGGACCAACCCAAATGCAGCTAGCACAAAATAAGCCACCCCCTGTCCATAATTAAGCACATCATCCAGCATGCTACAAAATTACAGAGGGGACAAACACCCCCTGGTCCAGGGGGGCAAACAAAGAGCCTAACGTGGGCAAAAGTTATACAACAAATACCATTGCCGTCTATGGGAATTGACTTGTTCATTTTGCTAGTCCCCACTTGGCTGGCTTATATTCTGGTTATTTGCCTTAAAATAGGTATGGGGGCCCGGGTCCCACCCTTAGGGATATATATCAATGTCACCAATTTGGACAACCCCAAAAACGAAACAAGGAGAAGTGCCTTTAAAAATGAAAAATTGCTTAAAAGCTAGTAGGGGGGGGGGGGGGGGGCTTACTCTGCCTGTAAATTTGTGCATCTGTAGCATGTAGCATGTATACAAAATGCTGCTTTAAAGATGTACGGCTTTAGAAAAAACTTACAAATATACCTTATAGCTGCAAGATTTTAACACAAAACAAAAAAAGCCTGCCCCCCCCCCCCAATACATACAAGGCCATTTGGGTCTGTTAAGGCTTAAAATGAGAATCCCCATGTGAAAAATACCACCTCAAACTAAAAAAAATATTGTGCCCCTCCCAAACACTAACAAACCCCTAGCCAAACACACAGCAAGCCAGCCCATGAAAGGGGGGTGGATGCTTGGGGGCAGGAGGGGCTCAGGCACCCCAAAAGTCAACCACCTTGTTCCCATATTCAGGGGGACATGGGCCTCTTCCACACAACCCGAGGCTGGGGTTGTGGGGGGCTGCAGACAGAGGGCTTTACGGAATGTGGAATGCCCCTTTAAACTAGTGGGTACACGGTGCTTTGTGGTTGGTATTGGGCTGAGCCCAACATGCCCCAAAGGCAGCCAGCTATGTTGAGTGCATGTGGCTTTGTATGGTTCAGGAGGGGGTTGGGTGCTCGCTCTTCTCGCCCCTTTCCTAGCAGGTCATGTTGCATGCTCTGAAAAAGGATGTGGTTTGGATTGGTGAAGGCAGCTCACAGCCTTTTGAGAATGGAGTGGAGTGTGGAGTTCCCCTTTAAAAGCAAAAGCTAGCCCATGGAAATCCAAGGGGTTAGAGGGGGGAGACAAGAGCATTGGGGAATGGAGTGTGGAGTTCCCCTTTAAAAGCAAAAGCTAGCCCAAGGAAATCATATGCATTAGAGGGGGAAGGTTAAATGCCCTTTTAGGAGGAGCTAGAGGAGCGAGAGTCTTTTTACATAATTTTAACAAGGTGCATGTCACATGTTGGCAACATAACATGCTAACATGACCTGTGTGCAAATATCCTTAAAAAAATACATAGAGGTGAACCAGCGTAAAAAAAACAAATTGTCAAGTTTAGAGGTGCGCTCGTTCAACCCATGCAATTGCATGTATGTTGCTTATCATTTACTAAGATTTTGGCCACGCAGTGAACATACACATTTGAATGAGTGCAAGAGCCGATTGCACATGCGCACTGCTTACATTGATCTCACGCAGTTCTAAACGTACTTGCAGGCACAGCAGGCTTTCTCTGAAAAAGTTACTTTCTCATTCTATTTTGGGCATATTTGTTACTTGGGCAGTTGTTACTAAACTTCCTCACATCACCCCATAATATTGGCACCTCCATCTTCTGTCAATACTGATTTGGAGATGCCACGCGTCATGTCCATAGTGGCACACAGATTGCATTCTCCCATGCGCAGAGATTGGTATATTAAACGGGGGATTCAAGCTATGTTACCGTCGCTCCATTTCATAAATATGGAAATGTGCATTGCCCCTCACCGTGCGCCTACTGATGGAGCATGGCTTTTGTAAATCACCCACAATGTGTACAAAATGGAAATGTCAAGTGAAAGAAAATGGTATGATCATTTGTCCAATGTCCTAAAACACATGTGTTTGGCCCAGGTAGAGGAGAATAGTATCATGCCCTTTAAGACAGATTCAGATGCATTGCGGGTTGAATTAGGGCAACCCACAGTACCACACATGACATGTGTTACTGCATTGAGGTGCCACTCATTTTGAATGTGGCATCCCAACACACTGATGGAAATGCACCTGTGTTGTAGCGTGCCCCAATGCACTGCTATACATGGTTGTGCATTGAGGTGCCTTGCATTAAAAGAAAAGATCTTGTGTGATTGGATGTTATTGTGCGTTAGCAGCCCATTAATTTTGATTTATTTGACACATTAAAACATGTGTTAATTCAGCACAAAAATGTAAATGAGCCTCAATGATGTGCTGTGTCTAAGGTTACTGCCTAGACACAGATTTTTAAAGTTCTTTTTAACTGGAATACTGATGAAAGCGAATGGTAAAAAGTAATTTTGTTTCTGCGGTGCTGTATGCTCTGCTTCTTACACTTTGTTTAATGTTCCACCTTCTTGCTTGCATTTTTATAAAGGTTCATTGCTGCATTTCCCTGCTTTTGAAGGCTGCTTTCAGCTTTTGACTTGCATAAACATACATAATAGCTCTTAAACTCATGTAAATGCAATCGGAATGCATTAGGCAAAACATAACTACACACATCTAGCAAAAAAAAAAAAAGAAAAAAGTTATCCAACAAATGCTGCTGTCTGCTTTGGGCTATTATTACATTATAATAACTCTTTGAACCATTACCTGAAATTGTTTTGAAAGCCCATACTTTTTTTGTTTTGAATAGAGTGCACAAAGTTTAGAACGCCTGGCAGGTTTTTATTGCTGTCATTATTCCCGCTTAGAGATTCACCCTATTTATTTGTCCAGCTGACCATTTTCACCGGAACCTGTTACCAGGACAAAAAATAGAGGAGAAATCTTCCAATTGTTCTGGTGACAACCCTGTGAGCCCCGTACACACGGTCGGAAATTCCGACCACAAAATCCGTCGGATTTTGTCCGATACTGGTGTTGCATACACACGGTCGGACAAAGTTGTCAGAAAATCCGATCATCCTGAACGTGGTGACATTTGTTGCGTACGACAGGACTACTTAGAGGCTAGTAGCCAATAGCTTTGGTCTTGTAATGTGATCTGAGCATGCGTGGCAATTTGTCCGTCGGAATTCGCTACACACGATCGGAAAAAGTCTGATAGGACTTTGTTGTCGGAAAATTTGAGAGCAGGATCTCAAACTTTTTCCATCGGAAATTCCGACTGAAAAAGTCCGATGGAGCCCATACACGGTCGGAATTTCCGACAACAGGGTCCGATAGGACATTTCCGTCGGAAAATCCGACCGTGTGTACGGGGCATTAGAAGAGACTTCCTGTACATTGAAGCAATTTCTCTCACTCCCTGTTTTGTCTACATTATAGGAAGTGAAGGGAAAATTTCCCAACAGCTCCAACCCCCAAAACCCCCCCCCCCCCAAAAAAAAAAAAAACGATCTAACTATTCTCTACCGTAACCAAAATGCTAAAAATTATTTGGGCTTTAGATATTCTTTAAGCATTGTCTGCAAAACTGTAGTGATTACAGAAAAATGTTTCACAGTTTTTTGAAGACGTAAAGCGTTTTGCTTTATCTAAGCTGTCTGTAAAACTGTATTTCCTTTTGTGCTTCTTTTGTGTTATATTCTAAATTACAAACTAAGTTCGAAATACACGTTTTGTTCTTTCTACCTTGTTGAGAAAGCATTATAAGAGTTCCCACTCATAGCAATAAAAGCAATGTGCAGAGATGACATGTCTTTTGCTGTGCCAAAATGTTTTTCTGCACAGCTGTATAAAATGAAATATCATACATGTTTAATATAACTTTTTTTTCCCTTAATGGTAACAAATGGCCCAGCTCCAGATTATGCATGGATAAATAAATGAAATTCCTTTCTCTAGCACAAGCTAGGGCTGGATTACAAAATAAACTGGAGCTTAATTGGGACAGTTGCCCACTCAAATCAATCAGACATCATCTTTCAGATGCTGAATCTTTCATTTCATCTTTCAGTTTCATTGGTTGCTGTGAGTGAGAAATAGTCCCATAGGGCGAGGTTAACAAGAAGCCGCCAACTTTAAGCCAGAAGACAGCATAGATTTTAATGGTCTGGTGAAACAATCATATGTTTTAGTTTCATGCCCTTAATATCAACATGTGAGGATAGAAATACGGGACTGATTTGTTTTTAAAGTTGCAGTCCCTGGGGCTGTCAATATAAATCCTCTTTACTATATAATGAGTCACTGACCAGAAACAAGCAAGCAAGACAGGAATTCAGAATTTTTTGGACATTACTGGTTGCATGCTAGTAGTTTCAGGTCCGTAACTCACAAGAGATAACATGGAAGCTGCCCCTCCATAAGGTATGGAGCATGCTCTACCTCTGCTTCCCCAAACTGAGTTCCTCAAGAAGACCGATTTGGTTTTATTGTCCAAAGACAGTAGCCTGATCTACAGTTATTGCTAACTAATTGACAGTCTTAAAGGCGGCCTCAACAGACCCCTTTCTTCTCACTAGGTAATACAGAATTTTGCAATGGCAACTCATATATTCCAATTCTGTACTTACAGATTTTCACTAGTCAGAGCACAGTGCACCTGTACATAGATTCACAGAAGCTTTTATGGAGATGGGCTGATATTAGACAATACAGTGAATGGGATTGGGTAATATTTAGCCTTTTGAAAATGAAATCCCCATGTATCTAGTTCCAATAGTTGAGTGAGACCTGGTAAGTGATGGCTGAATATGGCATGGATATTCAGTTACTGAGACAGAAAATATATGGTGACCGTAAACAGTCATTGTATAACCATTTCTATTGTGTTCATTCTCTAGAAACATTTAAGTCTGACAAGAATACAAAGGGGTTGATTTTCTAAAACTGTTGAGTGTAAAATCTGGTGCAGCTCTGCATGATAGCCAATCAACTTCTAACTTCAGCTTGTTCAATTAAGTTTGACAAAAAAAAAAAAAAAAAGCTGATTGGTTTCTATGCAGAGCTGGACCAGATTTTACACTCTCCAGTTTTAGTAACTCAACTCCAGTGATTTGAAAGTGTATCTAAACCCAAGAGCAAAAATATAACATATTGCAGCTTACCAGTCCAGATGTTGAGGCTGTTTTAGATTTCTTTTTTTCCATACCTTTTTTCTTCCTTTCATCCTGTGATCTTGACAGTAAGGCCCCTTTCACACTGGGGCAGGAACCGCGGTGACAGTAAAGCAGCGCTATATTTAGCGCTGCTTTACCGTCGTTTTGCCCGCGGGATTCGGCCGCTCGCGGTGCGGTTTTACCCCCGCGAGCGGCCGAAAAAGGGTTAAAATCCCCCGCAGAGCGCGGCCGTAGCGGCGCTTTGCGGCGGTATTGCTGCGGCATTACCGCGGTGTCCCATTCAAATCAATGGGAAGGAGCGGTATAGGAGCGATGAATACACCGCTCCTATCCCGCTCCAAAGATGCTGCTAGCAGGACTTTTTTTGCCGTCCTGCTAGCGCACCACTTCAGTGTGAAAGCCCACCGGCTTTCACACTGGAGTGAATGGGGCCGGTTTTTTCAGGCGGTGTACAGGCGCTATTTTTAGCGCTGTACCGCCTGAAAACCGCGCCAGTGTGAAAGGGGCCTAAAACATTTCTCATTATAGTAGGTGAAAAATAACAAACATGTTATACTTACCTAAACAAGGAGCCTTGCGAGCTATCACTGGAAATCCACTAATCAAATAGAATGAATATAGCCATCCGCTGCAGGGGCTTTCTTGGGAGAACTTTTGAACACCCATCCTTACTACCGGGCTCACCCGGAGCAGATAGACACCAAAATCGAGTGCCTAGGACGGCCCTACACCCAGTAATTCAGCCCGTGACCGCCGCCATCTTGCGGCCTACACGATCCCCTCAGCCACCACAGTAAAGTACAGCGCTCTGCAGGACTCCACTGAGTATACCTCCAGCAGCCTCCCCAGCCAGGGGGAACGGCACACAGACTAGCGAGACGAGCGTTGGAGGAGGATTGGAGCTCCAAAGTCACAGGTGAGCGGCGGCGGCCATCTTGCTTCACCTCAGGCCCACCTGTCCTCATCCCTCGTCCCTCCTGCTCCAGGCCTCGTTTGCGGACACTACCTGGCAGGGATAAAGCCCATCCACAGCAGCTGTAGGCTTCGGGTCCCCAGGGAGAGAGCTGTGACCCAGGCAGAACGCCGCCCCCCCACCCGGCGGCCGGTTTAGGACAGGCCGCGGCTTCGGCCTACTCGGCGGCCATCTTACCACTCCCAGAGTCCGGGCCTGCTCCATTCCACAATCCCATAGACGCTGGCAACACTAAACAAAACAGTCTCCTTTGCCACGCAAGCTGCCTTTAGGACACAGACCCGCCGCCCGCTGAGACCCCCAGGCACTTATAATACCACCTGGCCTACACACAGTGGATCGGCGGCCATCTTGCTCCACCCGCGGCCTACACCCGCTTCCACCCACGGCCCTCCTGGCCCTTCTCCCCTCACCGAATTTCTCAGGAGCCCTCCAGAGACACTTCTACTGCTCAGGGGCCCAACGGTTTCACGACCACGCTACACAGGTGAGCCCCTCGAGGCCTAGCAGAGACACGCGGCCATCTTGGTACACCCCAGCAGACACCAGAGGCCTTCCCGTCCCCCTCAATGCTCGAACTAGGGAGCGTGGCCTGGACATGGCGGAATGAGGTCGCATAGTGTTTGAGCACCCGCTCCCGGACCCGGCAAACAAAGTCGTTATGCCAGCAGAACAGCTAATTATCACCCTGCCATGAGCTATCGCAAGAAGGGAAAGTTCAAGGGTACTGCCAAACTAATCCCGGCTTCCCAGATCGACAGATTCCTCAAGGAAAAATCTAGAACGCCGCCGGAGGCCCGACCTGAACAGCCACGGGGGGAGACCCCATCCGCTATCCTCCCAGTTAACATGGCGTCCCCGCAACCATCAGGCTCGCAGCCTCTGACTGGTCTCCCAGCGATACTGAACCCAACCCCGCTGAGCCAGGGGGGGTCAGGCACCCCCTCACAACATGTGGGGGACGACGCGGACATACGGGCGCTCCTGCGGGCCCTCCCTACGAAGGCCGACATGGAAGCCTTACCCACCAAGGCTGATATGGAAGCGCTAGTCCAGCGGGTGGAAGAGCAGCACAGAAGAGACCTCCAGGAGATTAGGTCCGAAGTACAGGACATAGATGTGAGGCTAACAAGAGAGGAGGCCACGGTGGGATCCCTGGAGGCTCGGGTCTCGCAGTTGGAGAGAGAACAACAGAGGCACCAGGAACAACTAGCGGAGGTACAACTCCATGCGGAGGACCTCGAGAATCGCAGCCGCCGCCAGAACCTGAGATTCCGGGGTATACCAGAAGCGACAGGGGCAGAAAACCTAGCGGAGACGGTGCGGGCTATTGCCCACAAGCTACTGGCACAAGACTGCCCGGCTCTCTTGGAGTTTGATAGGGTACATAGGTCACTAGGCCCACGGCCCGCGGAGGTGGACCGTCCCCGAGATGTCCTGTGCAAGCTTCACCGCTACAGCCACAAGGAGATGATCTTACAAGCAGCCAGGCTCAAGGGACCGGTGGACTTTGATGGGGCACAAATATCGGTCTACCCGGATGTCTCCCGCTCCACACTGATCAGGAGGGCAATGCTAAAACCGTTATTGGAGCGCCTCAGCAGAGCAGGATTGACATACAGATGGGGATTTCCCCTACAACTTACCATCCGGAAAGGAACTGACTCCTTCACTCTCCGGCGGCACGCAGAGATGCCCGACCTCTTCAGGTTCCTGGGAATGGAGCCGTTCCCGCTGCGGGACTGGTTGAGTCCCCTATCATACAGAGATCCGCGCCCGCCAAACCAGGGGAACAACAGAGGCCTCCCGCGCAGATCCTCGAGGAGACGACAGAGGGAACCCACTCCGATCGGGAGGGGGGACCCGGAGCAGTAAGCCGAACAGAGAAGACACGCGAGTGATGGGCCCGGGCCTTTTTTTTGTTTTGTTTTTTTTTCATTGAGACTGACGGTGTGTGTGCCAAGCTAGAACCCTGCTGGTGAGTGTTTCTTGTCTATGTTACCCAGCCGGACAGACGTCCCCCTCTCCCGGTGTTGTACCCCCCCCCCTGCTGGTTGTTATCTCCCGCTCTGGCCCTCACCTTCCCTCCCCGGGGCCACTTTGTGCAGGGAACACACCCCTCAGGGGTAACAGGCAGAGCCCCAGGACCCCCGCACCATCAATGCCTACCCCGGAAAAGCTGACTAGAGACTGCCCCGTTTCGGGCTTTGGGGATACCCCACCGATCAGAGACAGACCAGGGTCTTGATAGCAGCAGGAGAAGGATCCCGGTGGGGAGACCCAGGAGAAAAGAGATAACATGCAGGACAGGGCAGCCTTAGGAGCCCCGTAGCAGGAGAATAGATCTGTACCCGTTGGCTTCAATGAACTACTCAAGGGTGCTTCAGTTTTACCAGGGGCCCTCTGCATTTATGTTGGGGCATGTGGGGGAGGTGGGTGGGGGGTATTGGACGGGAATGTACTGTATAACTTGTTTGTTTTTGAGCATCCGGGACCGGTCTCCTCCGGGAGTGGTACATGGGATCCGGAGGAGTACATCGTCTTGATGCTCCTATCCTCCCGCAAGCCTTTAGATCACAGTCCCCCTCGGAAAAGTTCTTCGGAGGGGATTGTCGGGAGGTGTACTGGAGGAGCCCGGAACTGGAGGGGGAGGAGGGAGGTGTACGGGTATTGCTTGGTGGGTATTGCTTGGTAGCACTACTGTTGTGTTGATTGTGCCTGAAGCCCACACTGTCACCTGTGTTGGCACTGATTTGAGATGGATGTCCGTCCGGAACCGGCTTTCCCCCCTCCGAACAGAAAACTCTTATAGATAACTACTGAACCCACCCAGAGTTCTGGCTGGGAGGGTAGGGGGGGGAGGGAGGTGGGGGACGGGCGGACATCTCATAATTCACAGCGGTATAGATGTACACTTGTACGGTTCAGGGCTGTTTTGCTGATGACATGTTTAGTTTTATAGTTACATGCTTTGTTGAATGGGTCTGGGAGGGGTGCTCTGGCCTCCGAAGTGTCCAGTCACCCTCCCACATAGATAGTCACCCCGCTGGGGCTCTGCTGGTGAGAGCCCTAAGGGCGAAGAGAGACTTGGTCTCACAAACGCGGATAGCGTTTTAGGATAAGGGACTGCTCTACTGCGGTCCCCTCTAATTTCCTTTCTTCTTCTTTCTCACTTTTATCCCCTCTCTTTTCCTTTTTCCCTTTTTCCTTTTCCCCTCACACCTCCCCCCTCCCAGTGTTCCCCCCCTCCCTCGCCGGCCCCCAACCCACCCCCCTCCCCTCCCCCCCCACCGTCCCTCCCCCCCCCCCTCCCCTCCTGTTTTCCCTGGGGCCTGATATCCCTCCTCCAGCTCGTCGCAGGCCATGGGTACCACAAACACCCTTAGATTAATGTCCATAAATACTAACGGCCTGAACACTCCCGAGAAACGTTCGATGGTCCTTTCCAACCTGAAACATTCAAAAGCGCACGTGTGCTTCCTCCAAGAAACCCACTTTAGAGCTGACAAAGTGCCAAAATTACAAGACCGCTACTTCCCGATTGTCTACCATGGTTGCTCCTCTGAATCTAAGTCGAAGGGAGTAAGTATTCTGATCAGAGCCACGACACCGTGGAAGCTGCGGGATCAGTGGGAGGATGGGAAGGGTAGAGCCCTGTTTGTCAAGGGGACGCTGGGTGACAGGGTGGTTACGTTGGTTAACCTTTACCTCCCCAACACGGGACAGTTGGGTTTTCTGGAGCCGACACTGTCTAAACTACAGGAATTTGCTGAGGGGGAGGTGATCTTAGGGGGTGACCTGAATGTAACGCTAGACCCCTGCCTCGACTCGTCCAGACAGGCATCACAGATCTCTTATCCGGCCCTTAAACGCCTAAAGAGGAACCTCTACGCATTCCACTTGGTGGATGTGTGGAGAGTGTTGAATCCCACCCGAAGGGATTACGCCTTCTACTCCCACCCACATGACTCCTACACCAGAATCGATCTAATCATGCTACCCCAATCCCTGCTATCCAAGGTCCAATCAGCCTCCATAGGCTCTATTACGTTCTCGGACCACGCACCGGTTTTCGTGGACATTGACATTCTAGAAGCAGGCCATAGGCAGTGGCAATGGAAGTTTAACGAATCCCTACTCCAGACCCCAGAGGTGGTAGAAGAAATCTCAAGGGAGTTGAGGAATTTCTTTAACTCCAATGTTGACACAGGCAGCACGCCACTGATGGTGTGGGAGGCACATAAGTGTACAATTAGAGGGATCCTTATAAAAATTGGTACTAGAATTAAGAGGGCCAGGGCCAAACAGACAGTGGACCTCCTGGACAGGATCAGGTCAGTGGAAACCCGGCACAAACAGACATTAGCGGTACAGGCCTTGCATGAACTGACGGGCCTGAGGAATCAACTGAAAGAGCTAGCTATGTTCGGAGCCAAGGCGGTCATAGCAAAATGCAGACGCACCTTCTACGAACATAGCAATAAATGCGGTAAGCTGCTAGCGAGGGCCTTGAGGTCCCAACGATCGCAAGCCTTCATCCCAGAGCTTAGGAAGGAAGGGGGAGCAAAGGCCCACACCACAGAAGAGATTGCGGACCAGTTCTGCAAATACTATTCCTCTTTATACAACTTACCTCGTCAACAGTCAGAAAGAGGGAAATCCTTAGAAAGGGAAGCTATAAAACCCTATATTCAAAATCAGGGCTCCCACAGCTCCCAGAAGAGGCCTTAGGTATTCTTGAAGAACCACTCTCGGGGGATGAGATCACATTAGCCATAGCTGGCATGCAAACGGGTAAAGCCCCCGGGCCTGACGGATACTCACTGGGGTACTATAAAACCTTTAGCGCCATTCTGATGCCCCATTTCCTAGCAGCATATAACAAGGCGGGGGAGGGGGCCACTCCACCCGAGGACACACTTAGGGCCTTTATTACAGTCATTCCCAAAGAAGCAAAGGACCCCCTACTCTGCCAGAACTACAGGCCAATCTCCCTACTCAACGTGGACCTGAAGATCTTCACTAAGGCATTATCAATGCGGCTGTCCGAATGGATCCCAGCAATAATCCACTCGGACCAGGTGGGGTTTGTGGCATCTAGGGAGGCTAGAGATAACACCGCTAAGGCACTAAATCTTATTCATGCGGCTACATCAAGGGGTACCCCATTAGTTTTGCTCTCAACCGACGCCGAGAAGGCGTTTGATAGGGTCCATTGGCCATTCATTATGGAAACCCTCCGCCACATAGGACTGGGACAGAGAATGTTGACCTGGATCCAGGCCATCTACTCCAGACCGTCGGCCAGGGTGAAGGTTAATGGACAGTTGTCTCCCGCCTTTGGCATCACGAATGGAACAAGACAGGGGTGTCCTCTATCCCCTTTAATTTTCATCCTGTCTTTAGAGCCCTTTTTACTCACGGTTAGAAACAATCCTGACATAACCGGCATCGACCTGGGGGAATCACTTTCGCCCAAAATAGCTGCCTTTGCAGACGACCTGCTCTTCTTTTTGACTAATCCCCTTATCTCGGTGCCCAACCTAATGGCGGAACTGGAGCTATATGGAAGATTGTCCTTTTTTAAGGTCAACTTCCAGAAATCAGAGGCCTTAAACGTTTCTATACCCAACCCTACATACACCCTACTAAAAGCAGACTTCCCTTTCAAATGGGCTAACACCCACATTAAGTACCTGGGGATCAACTTACCTAACAAAATTGAGAATGTATTCTCCCTCAATTTCCCTCCCCTCCTGCAGAATATTAATAGGGACCTGCAGAAATGGAATACTGGTTTATTCTCATGGTTCGGAAGGTGTAGCATAATAAAAATGAATGTCATGCCTCGTATATTATACTACCTTCAGGCCCTACCGATTAAGATACCGAGCACTTTCTTGAGGGCACTCAATCGATCACTCGTCAGATTCGTCTGGGTAGGCAAACCACCGAGACTAGCCCAGTCCATTCTAAGATTACCGAAAGTGCTAGGGGGCATAGCCTTCCCAGATGTGTCCAGATATCATATAGCCTGTCACCTGACCAGGATCATTGATTGGTGTCGCCATGGGACCCTCAAGCAATGGGTCCAAATAGAACAGCGCATGACGGGAGTGGATCTGCAGGGTTTGCCTTGGTGCCGGAGGGGCTACGCGGAGCAGGTAACTAAGCATCCCACGGTGGGAGAGACTTGGAGAGTAGCCCAGAAGGCCACTGGGGATTTGCTGGGGATATCCCTACCCTCCCCCTTGACCCCAGTAGTGGGGAACCCGGACTTTAAACCAGGCATGGAAGACCCTAGGTTCCAGGACCTATGGACGAACGGAAAACACCAACTAAGACACTTCATTAGAGAGGGACGATGGATGACTAGAACTGAAATATTAGAAGACCCACTTTTGAGCAGCCTCCCCTTCTGGCAAAAGGTCCAATTAGCACATTTCATCAGGACACAGCCTCACCCGAGGCCATTCATGAGAAAGCTAACCCCATTCGAGCAGTTATGCTCAGATCAGGAGCCCATAAGACACACAATCTCACTGACATACCAGGCATTGAATACCCCTCCCCATGACTTTAAGCTGCCATTTATAGCAAAATGGGAACGAGACCTGGGGTTGGAATTCACAGAGAAACAAGTAGAGAGGATCCTCCTCTTCACGATCAAAACGTCAGTAAGTGCTAACCAGCAGGAGTCAGGGTACAAAGTCCTCACGCGCTGGTACTACAACCCAGTGCGATTACATAAAATGTTCCCTCAGAGCTCGGACCGATGCTGGAGATGTGGAGAGGAGGCGGGTAGCCTCCTCCACATCTTCTGGTCCTGCAGACTCCTGACCCCGTTTTGGACAGAGGTCCACCGAATCTTACAGAAATTTGTGGATAGAGACCTGCCCATGACTGCAGGCTTCTTCCTAATACATCACCATGAGATTCCAGGTAAGGTCTATAGGAAATCCATCATCCCCTCCCTGGTCACGGCAGCAAAAAGTTGTATTCCCCTACTGTGGAAACAGACAGATCCCCCAGGAGTAGCAATGTGGTTGAAAAAAGTAGCGGACATCCACAGGATGGAGGACCTGGTGGCTTCTGACAAAGGCCTCAGGGAACAATATCTCAAAAAATGGCACTACTGGCTTGAATTTTATTTCTCGGAGGAGTACGCGAGATTGACGACTTGAGTGATGGGGTATGTTGTACTCCGGACTCAGCAGGACAACCGAGCTGTGGGGAGCTGGAGGACGGACTATCCCCCACCCCCCCCCTGTCCACCCCCTATTTGTTGACTCCTTTATTCTTATCGTTTGGCTTTCTCCTGCTTCCTTACCTTTCCCCCCCCTCTTCTTTCTTTTCCATCCTTTCTTATAAAGAAAAGTAAGTCGACTCATGGGTAGACTTTGGATTAAAAAATGTGAACAGAACTAACCAATGCTATAGAACATCACAGCGGAGGGGGCTAGGGGTTACCTGCCCCCCTCCTCATTTAGATGGATATCGAGGAAAACTCGACCTAAGTTCCAGTGGTTCATAACTATCTAACAACTCTCAAGTCGAGGGATAAAAATGTTGAAGTTAACAGAGGGTTGATGTCCTTTGTTTCAAGTCGAGGGATAAAAATGTTGAAGTTAACAGATGGTTGATGTCCTTTGTTTCAAAGTTCATATTTGTATGTTAACTGATTTTCTCACAAATAAAGAATTTAATAAAAAAAAAGACACTCTTACAGTAAAGAACCCTCTGCATAGTTTAAGGTTAAACCTCTTTTCTTCTAATCTTAATCAGTGGCCACGAGTCTTGTTAAACTCCCTTCTGCAAAAAAGTTTTATCCCTATTGTGGGGTCATCAGTACGGTATTTATAAGTTGAAATCATATCCCCTCTCAAGCGTCTCTTCTCCAGAGAGAATAGGTTCAGTGTGATACCTTTTTAAATGGCTTTTATTTTAAAAAACATAAAACCTTTAAGCAAATCGAATTTAGCTCACCCGGCGCTTCTGGAAAGATAATCTATGATAAAATTTAGCAGCTGCTATAATAAGAATAGAAAATTAAACCCAAAGCTCATCACACACTGTGCACACTCCCATCTGTATCATGGCTTCTTGTGTAAGGTCCCTGTGCAGGACATCTGAGTTGACAATACTGTGGTGAGATGATGTCATGTTCATGCACATAGATACTTATGGTTTTCTTATGGTTTGTGATAAACAAGACAAAAAACGAACACCCTTCTCTGAATGAATAGTCCTTGTTGTATGCTGACTGAAGACGCGGGCTTGCTGCAGACTAAGGATACATCATTGTAACAAGGCGTCTTTATTACAGTTCTGGTGAGTGCTTTTTTGAGGGGAGCGATCTCACGTGGTGCTGTAAAGGTCTTTTATTCTTTGGAAAAACACCATTTGAATACCTTTAGGATCACCTGATGCACTTTGGACTCGCTGTTCAGAGGGCATATTATCCCAATTGGACTTTGATATTTTATTTGAGAGTGCTGTTATAGCTTGTGAATTACATTTATGGACTTCTAGAGCTTTGGGTTTAATATTTAAAAAAACAGCTCCACAATGGGGTACTCACATGTATCAGGTGATCAATCTCCAAAAAACAGGTCTGTGCATGCCTGTGGGGTTGCCGTTCTGCTTCCTCATCTCTGCACACAGCCTCGGAGCTGCTGCTGCCAACAACACCGCCCTATCCCCTCCCCAACGCGTGTCGACACAGGGAATCACATGTCTTCCTCAGGGGGGTGCTGAGCAGATGGGCCTGATGTATGGCCAAGTATACTTATTCAGTACTGACTGGCGCCTTATTAACCCTTTTAATTCAGTTTGTTCTCATTTGTTAAATGTAACACCCTTTAGAAAATGGTACCATTCTTAGGATATTGTTTGTACAAATTGTTTATAGAAAAAAAACTGAATAATAATTGCCATAAATGTAATTTAAGATTATAAAATCTCCTTACTACATACCTATATACTCTTTTACATGTTGTTACTTGCTTTTAGCTTTTTTTTTTTTTTCTTTATTAAGGTTAATTCAAAAGCCTGTCTAATAGAAATATCACCCTAGAGCACATTTTAATGTGATTAATTTAAAAAGGGCTCTATTTTCCCATTTATGTAACTGATCTCAGCTAGCTTGTATTGTTGGAATGAATAGATACTTATATTAAAATTCTTTCAGCTGATAGTCTTGCTTTTCTTGTGGTGATATGCCAATTAGCTCAAAGGTCAACTTATGAGATCATTTTCAGCTACTGAGAAAATGCCTGTTCTTGCGTCCTTGTGTTTTTTTTGTGTGGGAAAAGTGTGCTGGTTGCTTTCTTACAGAGGCTAATAGCAGGTGGCCGAGCACTTTTACGTTTGTCACTGCAACAGCAGGTCACCACAGGACCTAAATGCCACAACTTGGTTTTAGGTTTTCTTGAAAGGAGCAACAGCTGAACACTATGACCATATAACACATGTGGGCATCACGGGGAGCATGAATGTCCTTCAGTGCCTTGGTTTACGAAATGTCAAACTGAAACAATTATTGACCAAAATATTTCAAGACACACTTCCTGCCTTGTACTTACTTCATCATTTACCTTTGATTATATACTTCAGCTAGGAATTCATGTTCACTCCTCCTCAGCTCGTGTGCAGTCTGGAAAAACATAGTTTGTTATGATTTCATTTCAGCAGATAGAGTCATCGGCAATGCCTGCTAAAATGTTTTACACATTGGGATCCTGAAAAATTCTGCAACAAATTAAAAGAAAGAAATTCCTCATCAGCATTGAAGCGACTACAACGGTAAAGTGTTCACAGAGATGTAATAAAGGCACATTACCAGCCTATGTCTGAAATTATATACAAAGGTGTTACATATCAAAAAGAAGCTCTTGTGTGTAAAATTAATGATAATAGCTTTTATTATTAAAGATAAGAAATGTTAAGTACATTATTATTTGTCAGAAATTATTAAATATTAAATTGTTGCTATACAAACGCTATTGGGTATTATTTATTGGTGCATATTTTAGGTTATTGTTGCAGTATTTCCCTTAAGTAATTTTTATATGAGTGTGTAGATTTTTTGTAGACTAGCCACTAGAATAGTGGTCTCCAAAAAAGATCTGGCCCTTTGCTTGTTTTCATCTGGCCCTTGGGCACTATTTCTTCCACTGACACCAATGATGGGGCATAATTACTCACAATGACACTAACAATAGGGCACGATTCCTACTAATGACACCAACAGTGGGGCTCAGTTTCTCTCAATGACACCAACAATGGAGCATAATTCCTTCCAATGATACCAACAATGGTACACAGTTCCTCTCACTGGCAGCAAAGATGGGGCATTGTTTTCTCCCATTGATACCGGGACATTTTCCACTCCCGATGGCCATGGTCTGGCCCCCTTAAGGTATGAAGGACAGTAAACTGGCCCCTTGTTTAGAAAGTTCAGAGACCCCTGCACTAGAGGATATTCCCATGCTTCAGAGCAATTACTATGTCTCTCTTAACAACTGTAGCGATATCAGCTATGTGAAAAGTGCAATGTATGGAAAAGTCAACTGACCAAAAGACTTGCATTGTTAAAAGAAGCATTAAAGCACAGGCATTATGTAGCACTGAGAAAAGGAGGAAGCAGAGGCAAAATAAGTAATGAGCAAATAAGACTTCCCTATGTAAATATATTTCAAATTATACAGATAAATAGGGTAGCACACTTTGATAGCCTTACTTGCATCAAGTTGGTCTCTTTTACATGTGAGTTTAATCATATACATACCATATTTTTTGCTCCATAAGACCCAACCTAGGTTTTAGAGGAGGAAAACAAAAAATATATATATTGTGAACCAAATGGCGTACTAAAATATTTACCAGTGTCCATGAAATGCAGCCTGACCTGTGCCAATGAAATGCAGCCTTACCAGTCCTATAAATGCATCCTCACCAGTCCCATAAATGCAGCCTTACAAGTCCTATAAATGCAGCCTCACTATTCCCATAAATGCAACCTTATCAGTCCCTTAAATGCAGTCTCACCAGTCCCATAAATGCAGCCTCACCAGTCCCTTAGATGTAGCCTTGCCAGTTCCATAAATGCAGCCTTACCAGTCCCATAGATGCAGCCTTACTAGTCTCATAAATTCAGCCTCACCAGTCCCATAGATGCAGCCTCACCAGTCCCATAAATGCAGCCTCACCTGTCCCATAGATACAGCCTCACCAGTCCCATGAATGCAGCCTCACCAGTCCCATAAATGCAGCCTCGCCACTCTCATAGATGCAGACTCACCACTCCCATAAATGTAGCCTTATTAGTCCCATAAATGCAGCCTCACCAGTCCCATAAATGCAGCCTCACCAGTCCCATAGATGCAGCCTCACCAGTCCCATAGATGCAGCCTTACCAGTCCCATAGATGCAGCCTCACCAGTCCCATAGATGCAGCCTCACTAGTCCAAGAGATGCAGCCTCACCAGTCCCATAGATGCAGCCTCACCAGTCCCATAGATACAGCCTCACCAGTCCAATAGATGCAGCCTTACCGGTCCCATATATGCAGCCTTACCAGTCCCATAGATGCAACCTTATCAGTCCCATAGAAGCAGCCTCACCAGTCTCATAGATGCAGCCTCACCACTCCCATAGATGCAGCCTGACCTGACATCATCACATCCACCTAACAGAAGACAGAGCAGCCCGAGTGGCTGTACCCCATTTGGCCTCTCAGGCTGCTCTGTCTTCGGTCTGAGAGACAGGCCCAGTTGGAGATTGTCTGGCGATTGCGGGTCTTGGGGTGTCTGTCCTCCGCACTCCTGCCTCTCTGCTGCAGGTACCAACATGGCAGCAGTGGCGGCAATGGCGGGGGGAGGTGGTGCCTGGTCAGTATTAGCAGAGACATTTTCTCCCTTATTTTTTGGGGAAAAAAGTGCATCCTATGGAGCGAAAAATACGGTACTGTATATATGTATACAGTGCTGTGAAAAAGTATCCCCCCCCCCTTTTTTTTTGCATATTTCTCACACTTAAAGGATTCAGATCATCAAACAAATTTGCTAAACGCTAAAAGATCTAAAAAAGCAACACATCATGCCATGATCTAAATAAATTCAAGAACATATGGGAAACAAAGTCATTGACATGTATCAGTATGGAAAGGATTACAAAGCCATTTCTAAGGCTTTGGGACACCAGCGAACTACGGTAAGAGCCATTATCCACAAATGGAGAAAACTTGGAACAGTAGCTGGGCCAACCAAAATTACTCCAAGAGCACAACAACGACTTATCCAGGAGGTCATAAAAGAACCCAGAAAAACATCTAAAGAACTGCAGGCCTCAACTGCCTCAGGTAAGATAAGTGTTCATGATTCAACAATAAGAAAGAGACTGGGCAAAAATGGCATCCATGGGAGAGTTCCAAGGCCAAAGCCACTGCTGACCAAAAAGAACACAATGCCTCATCTCACATTTACCAAAAAACATCTGGATTATCCCTAAGACTTTTAGGAAAATATTCTGTGGGCTGATGATACAAAAATTTTACTTTTTGGAAAGTGTGCGTCCCGTTACATCTGGCATAAAACGAATACAGCATTTCATAACAAGAACATCATACCAACAGTCAGACATGCTTTGCAGCTTCAGGACCTGGATGACTTAGCATAATTGATGGAACAATGAATTCTGAAAATCCTAAAGGAAAATGTCCAGCCATCAGTTCGTGACCTCAAGCTCAAGTGCACTTGGGTTATGCAGCAGGACAATGATACAAAACATGACAGCAAGTCCACCTCCAAATGGTTCAAACAAAGCAAAATTTAGGTTTTGGAGTGGCCTAGTCAAAGCCTGGACTCAAATCCAATTGAGATGCTGTATCATGACGTTACACAGGCCGTTCATGTTGGAAAACCCTCCAATGTGGCTGAATTAAAACAATTCTGCAAAGAGTGGGCCAAAATTGCTCCACAGCAATGTGAAAGACTTATTGGCAGTTATCGCAAGCGCTTGATTGCAGTTGTTGCTGCCAAGGGTGGCACAACCAGTTATTAGGTTTAGGGGGCAGTTACTTTTTCACATAAAGCCAGGCAGGTTTGGACAGCTTATTTGCCTTAAAGGGGTTGTAAAGGTTCGTTTTTTTTATTTACTAAATAGGTTCCTTTAAGCTAGTGCATTGTTGGTTCACTTACCTTTTCCTTCGATTTCCCTTCTAAATGTTATTTTTCTTTGTCTGAATTTCTCATTTCCTGTTTCTCCTCAGTAGACTTCACACCATCATCCGAGCGGTGTTTAGTCAGCCAGAACAGCTTACTGAACAGCTTACTGAGGAGGAACAGGAAGTGAGAAATTCAGACAAAGAAAACAAAAAAATAAAACATTTAGAAGGCAAATCGAAGGAAAAGGTAAGTGAACCAACAATGCACTAGCTTAAAGGAACCTATTTAGAAAATAAAAAAAACAAACCTTTACAACCCCTTTAATAAATGAAACCATCATTGAAAAACTGCATTTTATATTTACTCGGGTTATTTTTTGTGTATTAATAAAATTAGTTTGATGATCCATTTAAGTGTGAAAAATATGCAAAAAAAATAAAAAATCAGAAAGGGGGCAAATACTTTTTCACATCATTGTGTATATATATATATATATATATATATATATATATATATATATATATATATTAAGCTAATAAAATGAATACCCTATATCTAAGTTTCCTGTTACTATCTATGACTGTCAGCAAAATACTCTAAAATAGAGTTGGGGGAACAGTTCGAACCGAGCGAACATCGCCTATTCGCCGTAAACATCTGAATTTGTGGGGCGATCGGTGCGATGTTCGCCGGCTGAATGACCCACAATGCACTGCGTGCTGCATAGTGCATAGCTGGTTGTTAAGGAGTGGGTCGGGAAGCCGGCCACTGTGTCTTTAACAGCGGATGAGTCATAAGCTGTTCACAGGCTTCCCTGCTGACAGCTGAATGAAAAAAAATGCCGCCCAACAACCCTGGGCGGTAGTTGTGGGGGTCTGCGGGCAGCGGGCTTGTCAGAATCTGGAACCCCCTTTAGCAAGGGGCCCCCAGATCCCATCCCCCCCCTATGTGGATGACTTTTACCAAAAAAAGTGTCAAAAATAAATAAAGACAGAAGGCATTTTTTGACAATTCCTTTATTAAAAAAATAAAAAACAATGTCCCCCGATGTAGATCCATCATCAATCACGGCGCTCGCTGCACCACCGAACCCAAAAAAAATAAAACGTTCTGCCTGCAATGAAGGCTAACCATCAATTGCCTGCTCTGCCACTTGACAGTTCTTAAATAGGTAATGGGCAGGCCACCTGGTGCTGTCACCTGGTGGCACAGCCCCCTTGTGACATCACCGACCCAGCATGCACTGGCCATACATGGATCAAATGCTGGCCGGTTCAGCAGGGACCAGCTGAGTTTCAAGCGCCCTGGTTGTAGAGAAGTCGGCGGCAATGATCATTGCATTCTGACAGCAGGGACGGCACCCTGTCAAAAGAATACAATAGCACAGAGGGAGGGTTCCCTCATCCACATTGAATGTGTGGAAGGGAAATTGGATATTTTTTTTCCTTCAACCACCTGGTTCAAATGATGAATCTATGGGCTGTGTAAGCCTTCAGTTTCCACATCATTTATTGTTTTCCTGAAAGTTGATTAAAGTTGCGGTCATTTAAATACAAAGAGTGCTTAGCAGATTTATTTTAAATTTAAAGTGTTACTAAACCCACATCTTAAAAAAACTATCAATAAATGCTGTATTACATGCTGTACATACTCACTCAGTCATTCTCTGTATTCTAAAAAAAAACCTGGTTCATGTCCCCTATTCAGCTAGGGATTTTGCAGTTGTGGTGGCAACTCTGCACATGCTCAGTTTTCAGCGAGTTTCTGTGCTGAGCACTTCCTCCCTATCACATCTGAGCAGCCCTTGTGACTATAGAGCCATACATGTGGGCGTATACACATTTGTAAATGACAGCCCACTCCCTCCCTCTTCCACCATGCCCACTAACAAGCTAAAGGCAATGGGGGCCGCATATTACATGTAGATTATTGGAGGCTTCACCTCCCTCTTATTCTAAGACACAGGCTGGAGGGGTGTGACTGGCTGAAATCTGCCTAAACCATGTTATTTCCACAAAAAAAAAAAATATTTAATTTCAAATATATAATTGAAAGCCAATTTAAAACAGTTTATTGATATTATTCATTTATTTTAACTCTGTATTCCAAAGGCATTTTTTTTTTTATTTTGAACATGTGACCAGCAGCAGAGAACTAGAAGCTTCCCCTGCTTATGTTTCCCTGCAGACAGGCTGGGAAAGATCTGGGCCATGTGACAGCTGTATATTAATTGGGAAAAAGATACTTAGATACTTTTCTTAATTAAATAATTACAGTGCCATCATCCACATACAGAAATAGAAGAGACAATGTAAATTAAACAGTGTGTGTTTAGTATCACTTTAAAAAAAAATAGCACAGTGTGAATTTAAAATCGAAGGCACTGTTTCAAAAAATAAAATAAAAAAAGAAAGCAATACTTAATACCTATGATCACTTGCAGACACCTAATTACCAAAGAAAGAACAAACTGATTTTCCCATCACTTGTTGTCATATGAAATACTTTTTAGACATCGCTGCCTTTCCAATCACCAGCAATTTGAGTGACAAAACCTTTCAAAGAAGAGAAAGTACATTTCAAATTCAGACTACTGACAAATTTCCCTTCTGCTGGCTGGACTTTTGTTGCTTCAGGTGTTGCAGGAAAAACAAATCTTTCATCTACGCTGATTCCTAATAGCAGCAAAATTGGGACCCATAAGCACAGCTGATACTGGCTTTATACACACCAAGGAAAAAAAAAAAACTCCATTCATTTATTGATGCACTCTCTGCAAAAGGATTATGTTTCACTGTGTTTGAAGGACCTGAGAGCCCTTATTATTTTTGTTTGTAGAAACACTGTGGTGCAGATGAAAGCAGTCCGAGCTCTGGTCTGTAGGAACTGATCACTGATTGCCTTTTTGTTAAGTTGAAAAAGCTTCCTGCTTGATTGATTTGTGATCTGAATCACTATTTTCCCCTTTCTAGTCTGTGTTTACTGAATATCTGTTACCATAATGTCCAAGTGCCATTCATGGTATAGATAAACTTTGCGTTGAGATGAAGGAAGGGAAAGTATCAGTTTAGCAGGAGTTTTGATAACAGAAGAGCTATGCTACAAATGAAGTATTCTTTGCAAAGTACCTAAAATAACTGCAACAAACATTGTTTTTCCAGAGATGTTTATTCATAATTAACAAAAGTGAGAGGCCCACACATGAGTTCAATTTCTTCATGTTCAGTTTACCTATGGGGGATAGAAAAATGTGATTATAGAGTTGTTTATAAAACCCAACAAGAGACTTGTCTTATTTTCTCCCATTTGGTTTTTGAATATACAATTGAAAAGGTTTTGTTATATCTGTGTGATAAATGTAAAAAAAATCCTGTTTATCCTGCCAGAAATCTAGTGAGCTTATAATTTCCTTTGCTCTCTGCCTATTCTGACTGTTATCAGTTAGCATTGCTCCTAGCTGCAAACCTCTTACCCCTACATGTAAGTGTAATGTACATATACATGTAGTGTAATGCCCCATACACACGACAGGATTTTCCGATGGAAAATGTGTGATAGGACCTTGTTGTAGGCTCCATCACACATTTTCCATAGGAATTTCCGTCACACAAAATTTGAGATCTGGTTCTCAAATTTTCCGACAACAAAATCCGTTGACGCAAATTACGATCATGTGTACACAATTCCGACGCACAAAGTGCTACGCATGCTAGGAATCAAACAGAAGAGCAGCACTGGCTATTAAACTTCACGTGTTGTACGTCGCCGCATTCTTGACATTCGGAATTTCCGACCAACTTTGTGTGAATGTGTGTATGCAAGACAAGTTTGAGCCAACATCCGTCTGAAAAAATCCAATGGATTTTATTGTCGGAAAATCCTATCGTGTGTACAGGGCATAAGTGTTTTGTAGTCCTGATACAGTACAGCAAGTGAAAGTTATCACCCTAGGTCAGGAAGTGTGTTACTGGCAGAATCATCAGGCTTAAAATAAGGAAAAAAGCCTAGAAAAAGGAAAACTAATACTGCCACCACATCTAAGAATTGGTAATTGTCACATTAAATGAATATTACACTGTTGTCCTTGGGTTAAATCTTGTCCTTGGGTTCAATCTTGGGCTTTAGGCTGGGTCCACATCTAAGCCACATGCGGCTGACAGCAGGGGTCCAGTGCGTCCCTGTTTCAGGTCCGATTTCAGCCCAAATTTTTGGCTGAATTTGGACCTGAAACAGACCAAAAGACGCACAGTATCAAATTTGCACTGGAGCCCCAGCGGAGATATGTGAACTGGCTCCATAGAGCACGGGTCACAATCTCCTGTTATTGCGAATTGGATGCCGGAAACCCTCATCCAATTCGCACTAATGTGAACCCAGCCTTAATCTTAAACAATCGAATTACCTGAAAATAGTACCAGCCATACACTGGACCTGATTTTTCAATACCAAGCAATTAAAGTGAAGCTCCCCACGCCCCAAGCATGTACAGTGGTACCTTTAGGCTCCATTCACACTAGTGCGTTTTTTGATGCATTTTGCAGAAATGCATGGAAATTTTTTAACATGGGTTCCTATGGAACATGTTCACATCAATGCATTTTTGTGCCTCTGCATTTTTGGAAAGGATCAGGGACTTTTTTTCATGCAAAATGCAGCGTTTTGCATGTAATAGAAGTCAATGGACCCGCATCCAAAATGCAAGTGCCGCGTTTTTACCGCGATTTTGCCGTGATTTACGTTTTGCATTTTTTTTTTTATATTTTTTTTTTACACTGTATATAGCTGGTTGCTAAGCAACCACAGTGTAAAAAAAAAATTCAAAAATACAAAAACGCAAATCGCGGCAAGCACCGCAAAAAGCACTGCAAAAACGCTCAAAAGCAAAATGCATAGATGTCAATCGAGCCTTAGGCTGGATTCACACCTATGCATTTTTAGTGCTTTTTGCATTTTGCAGATTTGCACTACAGAACGTGTTCCATAGGAAACCATGTTAAATGGACTGTAGTGCAAATCTGCAAAAAGCACTTAAAATGCATAGGTGTGAATCAGGCCTTACAATCTACTCCAACATCTGTTTCAAATACACGTCTTAATTTCCCGTAAAAAAGTGGTAAACAATGCTGTTACTAATTTGCAAGTTTTGACTTTGTTTCAAAAGTTTTCCACAAAGCCCCTACCTCTATCCCTAGCTATTCTCCCTTGATACTAATGCATGTGTATTGCTCAGCAGAAATGTCACAGAAAAAGCATAAGTGCCTTTTGATGTGCATGCTGTAAATGACAACTTGGCTCTACATTCTTTGTACTGTACAAAAGGCAAAATGGCAATGCCCAGTGGGGAATAGGGTTGAGTTGAACTTCCTTCAGTTTGAGCATTGTTTGAGGAAGTTTGAAGAAGTTCAGATGCTGAACCTGAAACCCCCGTTAAATTCATTGGGAGCTGAATCTGTCAAAATAAAAAAAGATGCCCTTCTGGGCTAATAGGTAAGGGGTGTCAAAAATAGCATAGAGGTGGAGTGTACACTGCATTGGGGAACCTGCATTTTTATTTTTAATTCCATTCAGTGATTTCTAAAAATGTCCAATTGCTTTAAATAACATGTCCGGGTGTTACCTTAATCCCGCCTGTGAAGTGGCACCTCTCTGTGATGTACAAGGTGTGCTGGAAGCACTGCAACAGTACTGACATTTACAAAGAAAATAGTGTTTAAAATTGCCAGCTTTTTATTGGTTTTCTTTTTTTTTTTTTAAACAACACACAACCCCCCCCCCCCCCCCCCAAGGGTCTGCTATTTACTGTATTTTGGAAGACCTTTGAAGCTGACAATGAAATGTTATTTGCCGGTAATTTAAACTGTATAATGTTTTTTCTTTGTAGTTTTCACTTTCACTGTTGCATGTCCTACAGCAAGAATGAAAAAAAATGCAGTACCCCCAAAATACATGCCTCATACCAAAAAAAAAAAAAAAATCTGAGGTCTCTCTAAAACTCCATACCAGACACTCAATTTGAGAATGCAGCCTGGCTGACCAGGAAAGGTGGGAAAATAAGTGTGCCCCCCTCCTTAACCATAAGAGCCACATGCCCCCAACCTGGGGGGGTACTCTGTCTCCATGTTGATGAGAACAAGGGCCATTCCCTACTACATTGGCTGATGGTTGTGGGGGTCTGCAGGTGGGGGCTTATCAGAATCTGGAAGCCCCCTTTAATAATAAAGAGGCTCTCAGATACCTGCCCCCTTACATGACTCCTATACTCAATAAGTACCACAAAAAAAGAGAAACAAAGACACCCAAATTCTGTATTAAAAAAATAAAAATCCCAAGAAAATCTCACTCATCCATCATAAAACACAATGCCTGCTTCCCAGAAAGTTTGGGAGTGCGCTACGTAAATTGTGTCAAATTCAGGGGTGCACCGCTTACAGAGTGTGGAGTTCCAGGGTGTGCTACACACAGAGTGCAGAGTTCAGACTTCTTCCATAGCTGCTTACCTCTGCATCCCTTCTTTAGCTCTGACCTCTGCATGCAACCCCATCTTCTCCCCACCTCCTTAAAAGCTCCACCATCTTCCACATGTCTAAAGCCCCATACACACGGTCGGATTTTTGCATGGATTCTGTCCGATTGGACAATGTTGTTGAAAAATCCAACCGTGTGTATGCACCATCGGACAGTGTACGTCGGATTGTCCGACGGACAAAGTCCTATCTCCTGCTGGATAGATTTTCAGACAACACGGTCCGATCACACCAAATCCGATCGTGTGTACGGTTGTCCGACGGACAAAGTGCTACGCATGCTCAGAAGAAATTCTGTGACGGAAGCGCTCGGTCAGGTAAAACTACCTTTCCTAATCGACACAGCACATTCGTCACGCTGCAATGTTAAAATGTCTTTAATGCAGCGCATTCTCTTTTTCTTTACAATGCAACAAGAATGACATGTTTTAGCTGCTCCTATTCACCCGCACTTCTCACAAACTTAGTTCTTTATTACTTTTCTGGATTTATACACTACATGTTTATTTTTACTCAGATCGTAAAAGAATCTTTGTTATATTTTTAGCATGATTTGTCTTTTTTTTTTTTTTTTTTTGGGAATACATATTTGAAGGAGATTTTTTTTTTTTTTTTTTTTTGGAGGGGGGTTTGTGTGTCTCAACTTAGCAAAACCACATTATTAACATTTGTATTTGTTGCTTAAATTTACTAGGAGTTTGTTGGTTGTTGGTGCCCCTTGTTAATTCTACTTTAGGATTAGTGAAATGTACCTGCCTACTCACAAAGAAACTGTCATTGTAGAAAAGTAAAACACAATAGTCAATGATTATTTCAAATCCAAAAAACATTTATTTAGGTCTCAGCAACAAACCAAAGAGGAACGCAGCCATGGTGAAACTTGGGGAATTTGCAAAGCCTTGGACACCCACGGCAACCATCATTTTTCAAGCTTAGAAAATTGGGGGCCTGAGGAGTACCTATCTAAATAATAAGGGAGTGCAATCTGGTCCTGAAGTCCAAAACATCCGGAACTGCAGCAGATGCCATCTAGGTCCCCAGGCTCTGGTCCTACGAGAGGCTCCATCTTCTCTCAGACCAGACTGAATCAAGGTCATCACTCTCTTGTCTTCCTTGTACTCTTCCTTCCACGCCGTGGTGCTGGTGCTGGTGGGGTGGCAGAAGGAGGAGGAGGAGGAGGAGCATGGTAACTATGGCAAACATGTGTGAGGGGAGTCATCTCCCCAGCCATCCCCTTATTTAGGACATGGAGGATGAGCCCCTCACACATGTTGCGTTGCCTCACCTCCATACCCATCATCTTCGTGACAACCACGGAGCCAAAGGTCTCCTCGTCGGTGGGTGTGGCATGTAGGGAGGCTGAAGCCTCTCTGATCATCCGGAGCGCTGACTCTCCCGCATCACCCCCCCTTCTCGCCCTTCTGTACGGAAGGCGGAGGGGAGGGATTTGTGAGTCAGTCAGGCTCCGAGGCCTAGCCCCCTCTTGGCTGCCACTACCCACCTCTTGGCTGCCACTAACCCCTTCCTCCTCCTGACTGCCACCTTCCACAGCCACCTCCTGGCTGAGGTCTTCCTGTGTATGAAAAAAGAACATCGTTTCAGTTATTTGTTCATCAAACACACACAATTCTCATCTAGTGACTGGTGCAAAATGTTTACAAATAGAAAACCATACAATTCTCAGCCCTGCAGTTTCGATTCTGGCCCCAAATGTTTCCAACACTACTGTCTGTTGATATGTCAAACACGTTAGGAAGTAACCAATTGGGGATCCTGAATTAAGTGAACATCATTCATTATTCACATAAATGGTAACAAAACTACTATACCTGGAACAAGCTGGGCTCCTCCACCTCTTCCAGACTGGAAGGCCCAGGTTGCTCCTCGGAAGCCTCATCAGGGGTGGCCTGCGCGCAAGGAAGCGTGGAAGGAGGAGTCGAGAGTGGCTCCGTGACATCAGTCTGGTCTTTGAGAAAATGTAGACTCTCATAGTACCAGAGCTTGGGGGCATAGACCTCATCTGCTGCAGTTGCAGTTTCTTCCGACTTCCGGACCTTCTTGCGCTCCCTGATATACGCACTCCTCAGGCTGCCAATTTTCTTTCTTATATCATCAACAGTTGCCGCGGGGAACCTTGGCTTGACAAATTCCACAAGTTCCTCCAGGGCTGCGTACCTCTTTGCTTTGATGCTGTAATGGGGGTGTTTAGCCTGCCATAAAATGGGAAATTCCCTGTATTTCTCAATGAAGAGGGGGAGAAAACTCACGTCGTTGAATCCCTTCATAATCTCTGCAAGACACAAGACCACACAAAACACTATAAATTATGTCAGGCTAAACTCTCCTAATCTTCTCCATAAAGAAGCCTCAAGTTCGAATCAGTCTAGGCTAGTTATGTACCAACGTCAAATTGTACCTTCGTTTCTAGCGATCGTCTCGTGCGTGAGCTTTCTCTCCCCTCGTCTCCCAGATCGTGGCTACGACACAGGCGTGTGACGTTTTATATCCAGTGCGCATGCGTCAAACTCCGCCCGCCCCTGACGATCTTTCTCGTCTATTCCCCACCCCTTCTCTTTACGGCGCAGTGGGGAGAGCACATGGCGGGGACACAGCAGGTGCGCCACAAATATCCCACCAACGAGGAGGAGGACGAGGAAAGTCCGGAGGCAGAAACTTCCCGATCCCGGAGCCTGAAATTCAAGGCCTCCAATATGTCATTTGGAGAAATGTTGGAGATGGTTGACATATTAAAGAGGAGCGACTATGATGGGAAGTATGGGCCTTACCTCAACCCCAATGTCCGACAAGGCCAAGATCATGTCTAAAGTTCACATTACAAGACCAAAGCTATTGGCTACTAGCCTCTACGTAGTCCCGTCGTACGCAACGAACGTCACCACGTTCAGAATGATCGGATTTTCAATAATTTTGGGGTACAACGATCCAAGGAGCAACTGAGGAAACGCTGGTCAGACCTGAAACATGAGGGAGGCCGATCAGTACAGAAAGATCAAGCGAATTCTTCAAAAAAGTAAGTAGTTGTGTTTTGTGTTTGATTTCTTGCTTGCATACTGCTCCATGTGGTTTGATTTTTACAAAGTTGTACATTCCAAAATGGCCACTTTCATGTTCGTCTGTGCATTCGATCGTACTCAGCCTCGATCTTTCTGCCACTGTCATGGTCGTGTGTGTGTGTCCATTCGATCGTACGCAACCTCGATCGTTCGGCCACTTATAATACGAGGTTTGGGGAAGTTTTGATTGAAAGGAAGTTTCTTCTCACTAGAGATGTCATCAAGAACGTAAAGCAAATTTATTCAATGTAAAGGAGAGGTCACTCAGTAGCTGTTTACCCATCTGGACTCTAGAGCACTAGTGCTGGGACACCCAAACCCCCTTTTTATTATGCTTTTCCACACATGTGCTCCAGTGGATACTAGAGGGGGGTCTCCATCAGACAAACTTCTACCAAAAAGCTAGTAAGTTTAGCACCTTTACAAAGTGACTACATTCAGGTAGTTGGCATTTGTAACTGGCCAAACAAAAATAGTGTTCCTCACTTTCAAGCAATGTTTGTCATTTCCTATTTCTGCCCTCAATAGATTGTGTTGCTAAATCTTCCTTTTGTACATTCTCATAGGGGAGCGAAAACTTGGGCCGTCTGAGGAAACCCCAAAACCAACACCTCCCAAAAAAGGGGAAAGAGCAGAAGCAGAGGAGGAGGAGGAGGAAGGAGAGATCATCGAACTTGGAGAACTTGTCACCACAACAGGTGAGTGTGGGAGAACACAGCTACTGGTAAGCTAATCAATGTATGGCTGCCTCATTTCCAACACCCGATTTTTGTTTGTTTGTGGTTTTTAGGTGACGTGGATGTTGTGGAAGAAAAATCGCACTTTACCACAGAGAGTGCCCACGTACTCATCGGGGAGATAATGGTCTGCAATAGAGATCTAGATTACCTAAAGCAAAACATCAATGATGTTCAACAAAAATTGAAGAACATCATTGATGTTTTAGGAAAAATATAAAAACGCACCAAGTAATTAACACACATTTGTGGCTGCTTCTGAACACATTTTCAACTTAAGAACTGTGTGAAATTTGGAACATGCACACATTGTGTCCACATGTGCTAGCTCCCATCATGGTGGATGAATGACAACGTGCAACGTGCAACCACTTTCCGAACTACTAAAGTGGTTGTGGTGAAGGGGTTGCACCCCCAAAAAACGTCCATTCATCCCCATGATGGAAAATGGCACTTTTGAAGATTCTAGGCATGTGTTTTACCATCGAATGACCATTTTCATACCCAAATTGTGTGCATGTTCTAAATTTCCAGTTTCCAGGGGTGACCCCCCATGTGATGAAGGCAAGATCAAACACACTTTGAACATATAGTCATGTCTGATCTTGTCTTCATTTTAGAAAGTTGATCTTTCCGAGTTCCTATGTTCTGTTTTGCTCCATGCCTGGTTTTACCAAATGCGGAATGTTTGTAAACAATGTTGTAAATAAACCAGATCTTGTCAGTTTTGGCAAGAAGTTTGTAAACGCACTTGTGAATGTTTTGCAAGTAAACTTTTTTACTTTTATAAATGTGTGGCTTCATTATTTAAAAAACAAAAAACATTATGTATGTCAAATGTAAAGGATTTGGGGGGCAATGGGTGTTATTTACTAAAGGCAAGTCCAGTTTGCACTGCAAGTTTCTTTTCCAGGGCACTTTTGCACTGCACTTGTAGAGCATAGTGGATTTGACTTATGTAAATGAGACCCACAGTGATTGGTTTGAAAACACGTAGCACACCATTTTTGAGAATCAATACATTTCGGTCATGGTGAGGAAATGGAGTATTTTGGGTGTCAGTTATGCACTACAAACCTTCTCTAGACCAAAGATTAGGTATCAAACACACAACATGAGAAGAATCTTTTTGGGGAAGAAGAGACTGTTACATCCTTTTGCCCAGAAAGTGCATTCCCACTGTCGAAGCTAAAGGGAAAAAATTTCAAAGTCAAATAAGCAATAAGACGGAAATGACAAGAAATCCTTGGTTGGTTTAAAAAAGAGCTTTATTAAAAAATGCCTCTCACACATCGTCAGGCAGAGCAATGCCCCCCCCCCCCCCACAAAAAAAAATAAAAAATAAAAGAGGCTCTACATGAAGTAAAACACACAGCAAACATTTGTGCATATTTTAGGGGGTGTTTGGGGGAAAACAATACTATGCAGCAGACAAAATACATTATTTAAGTGACTAGGCCATAGGTGTCTATTGGGCCAGAAGAGCATGCTGGGGAGGTAAGTGAAGGTAAAAATGCATGAAGGAGAAAAGGGGCACAGCATATTAGAGCATATTGCAATCATGGTAATTAGGGAAGGAGGTCAAAAATAGAAGACATTAGCAAACAGAGCATACATAGAAGGGAATAGTAAAGGAGAAATGTTACCTTAATATAGTCCTCCTGCAGGACCTGGATGATGGCAGAACAGGTCTCTGGAATAATGATTCCCAGGGCCTGGGGAGAGATACCTGAAGAGAACTTCAAATCCTGATGGCTTCTCCCTGTCGCCAAGTACCTCAACGTAGCAACAAGCCTCTGCTCCGGAGTGATGGCTTGTCTGATGCAGGTATCCTGCCGGCTGATAAAAGGGGTCAGCAAAGCCAAAAGACGGTGAAACACGGGGTCCGTCATCCGGATAAAGTTCCTGAAATCATCAGGATTATTCTCCCGGATCTCACGAAGCAAAGGCATGTGCGAGAAGTGATCACGCTGAAGCAACCAATTCTTGGTCCACATACTCCTCGTCACTCTGTTCATGGACGGGTCTTGGCTCAAAGCTAAAAGCCCGACACCAATTCCGCGTACAGCACGAACTCGGCGACGAGTACGCACGGGAAACATCGCTCACAAGGTCACAAAAGGTCGGCTGGTCAGAACGGACAAACAGAAAGCACCGATAAACAGCAAGGCGTGAAAGAACGAAATGAATACCAGAAACGAGCAGACAATAAGCAGTGCAAATCAAAGCGTCCTATATCAAGATATAGGCCGCAATGACCAACAAATGCGAACTGACTACACGCACTAATAAACAGATACGCACGACAAGCACAAACTGAAGAGCAGTAACGATCTGAGTCAGAAAACTGAGAAGCGCGAATCTTAAGTCACCAAACTTCGACTAACTCGCGATAAACACAGGATCAGCAGAAGGAGCCCAACGGGTGCCTGACGTGGTGCTGAACTTCCCTTTTCTAATCTCGTGGAAGACGACTTACGTCACGACGTTCTTGCAGACCGGATATTCCGACAACGTAGTCCGACCGTGTGTACGCAACACCAACATCGGACAAAGTACGACGGACAGGATCCAACCGACCAGGTCCGCGGATAATCCGACCATGTGTATGGGGCTTTACTGTTGTTTCTGTATTCATCTGAAGTACCCAGTCTGCTCTAGTACCTCCCCACACACTGTAGTTGGCTCCACCTCTCTTATTTGCAGGGAGATCATCCAGTGGGAGCCACTCTGTTGGGTGTGTCTTCTGCCTTCTAGGCTCGTCACTACCAGAAGTGACGTACCTAGTCAATGGTGCCAAAGGCTGGGTGGGATGGGGATGGGGCCATGTGGGACAGGGGCAGGGCTACTTACAGCTCTGTTGAATTTCCTGAATGGTTTAAGGAAGCTGCCACATTCAGCTCAATAGGCAGATCGTTGTTGGTACAGAACAGGAGATTGCTGATTGTATACCTTAGACTCCTGTTTCTAATCTAGACAATCAGCAATCCAGAAAATGCATAATATAAAAGTAAAAGTTATTTGATATAATAATCATAGGCAAATTGTGCTTTTTGAGTGGAATTCCACTCTAAAGCTTATGTGATTTTAATAATTGATTTAGATCTATTTTAACTTACCAGGTTCATATTAAGATTTCCAATGGTCTCTAATCTCTACTCATTGATTATAAAGGGTAGGCGAGTAAAAGGATGTCAATAGACAGCATTATACTCCAATGTGGAAACACAAAAATAATTTGTAAATAATAATAATAATATTTGTACACTGAATAGATTATCCCAAATTTGTGAAACCCTAAATCAAGGTATACTTAAACCTAGGGTGGCCATAGATAAATAAAAATCCTCACTTAGAAGGTTGTGACACCCCAATTTGCCACAACTGTTTCCAAAATAGGTTCCTCTACTTTCTGTCATGCCCATGTATGATTGGCCTTATAATTCATTTGACATAACATGTGGAAAAAATCTTTAACACTGACCATGTTCTTGCAACAACAAAATTGTCTCAATTTGAAATTCCTTCTGCAGAATGAAACATGGAACATGGGGTGACATCATGGCAGATCAGCGCATTGGACATGTTTACATGGCTGCTGTCCAAACTGACTAAATGGCCCTCTTTGAAATCTCATTTTAAAAAACAATTGCGTCACATACAAATTAACAGTGACACTTCCCTGCTCTCAGATTTAATAAGAAATTATCTTGGTTTCAAATAAAAACATTCAGTTAAAAAGCTCCAAGAATTTCCACATATATTTAGTTTATACTCAATTAAAATATATAATTTCCTGAAATTCCTTCTCAGGGTGGATGCAAATACAAAATTGTGAAAGAGCCTAATTCAAAATAAATAATGTGATGTTAAATATAGAAGGTGTATTTATGAGTGAGGAAGTAGGCTGTATAAATGGCACATATTACCTTTTTTATTGCCATCTTAAACTTGTAGTTCTTTGTTCTACAACATACATTAATATTTAATGTGCATAAATATTTGTAGATATTACATTTGTGTAAATTTAACACGTGTATAGAGTAATAGATGTTTTTTTGATTGTACAGGATATTATAGACCTGGTGAACACTTTCCTTTCTTTTGTAGCTAAAATTTTAGTGTTTTCGTTTTTGATCAAATTAAATGGAGCTCCAGGCAATTCTTTAAATTTATAAATTTAAGAATAAAGACATCTAGTTTTTATTACTGTGATTTCCCTTAACTTTCTGTGTTGGTAACATAAAAGTGAGAAATTAATATTATTACTGTGACAGGAAGTGAGAACATATTTCTCCATCAGGGTAACAGAAAGCATCAAAATATCAAAGAGATTTTTACCTTTTTCCACTGTTAAATGTTAAAAAGTTCCACACAGCGTATGGTTGGGTTTATTTGAGCAAAAGCACAATGCACTTAAAGTTCTGGTCTCACTGATCTGATTCAAATGTCTTTATATGTGCCCATAGGCCAAAACTGGCTGAGTCAGTTGATCATCTCCATGAATGTGAGCACTAGCATAAGGCATCAGATACCTTCATCACACCAGGAGAAATTGTGATCACCATGGTAATTACTTTAAGCCAACAACTATTGTGTTCCTTAGAGATAAGTCAGAGCTGGGGATGTCTTATAGTGTTCTCTAATCTAGGAACAATTTTTGTTCCAATATTACACCAAAAACTTTGGTGATCACTAGAACCCAAATTTTCTCCCATCTCAACAATCAATCCTCATTTGTCAGTGCCGGTCTACAAGATGATCTCCTTTGGTTGGGCTTTTTACTAACTGTTTTAGAGAGATCTCTTTCAAGGCTTCCAACATACAGTATCTCTACTCATGCACACATTCATAACTCGATTTCTTTTTTTTTCCATTTTTCCATCCTCCTTCAAAAATTTTCATCACTTCTGTCAAAAATGAACATTGATTTGACCCCACTAACTGGCCAGCATAAAGGAAGGTCCTCCTTTTGTAGGCAGATCCAAAAGATTTCAAGCAGTTAATTCGATTTGTGTTTTTTAAATGAATGGATCACATGGATACTGTATGATGATATTATATTGATTTTAACCAATGGTAAAACAAAATGTTGCTATTTTATACAAAAAGTCATTGTGTTCTGGCACCTTAAAAATCCCATTCTTTTTTTCTTTTTCTCCTACCAATATTTTGTTGATCAAGGGATGTGGTGCTGATGATTCTCTGACACCCAGCAATTTATTGATATATCGTATTTTTAGTTTCAATGGTTTTTATTAAAGTTTTCATAGAACAATAACAAAGATCTTGACTTTACATTGAGCATTACACGGTAGCCACAGTACATCATACATACAAATTGTACTAGGAGTCTACCTTTCATTATTTTAAAACCAATAATCCTGTACTGATATAGACTGTACCTTATTTGTTCTAGTGCTTCTGGTGTATAGAACATTTCCTACTGTGGTTTTTCCACCGTAATCCTCCTATCATAGCCTATGGCCATGTGTATGCTCTATATCATGGGCCTCGGAGTACAGCCCATCCCCTGGGAAACACCAGCTCCCCTTCCATTTTTCGGGGGGAGTCTGGCCTCCCAAGTCTCAGTGGGGGGGGGGGGGGGGGCCCTCCAGACCTCATTAGGTTAGTGTCTTGCCAAGAGAAGAAAGGGGGTAGATCGTAAAAGAAGGAAAGGGGAAGGGCTCAGAATTAGTGGGGGGTAGAATTTGGAGGAAAGGGTCAGGGAGAGGGGGGTTCCACGCTCTAGACCAGTCCTTCAAGAGGGGTCCTGGTTTGTGATTGTCTTGGGATCATTTGTCAGGTATCTGATCCATGGATCCCATACTTTATTAAACAATTTCATTTTATCCTGCACCATTGATGTTAGCCGTTCATTTAGCATAAGCCGTGACATTTTGTGTTTAAGTTGATCAAATGGTAAGGCCGCAGACCTCCAGTTCCTTGCTACAGTGATTTTAGCTGATATGAATATAAATGTATGAAGTCTTCTTTGATGCTTTGATGCTTCAGCTACCCTGCCACCCAGGAATGCGTGCTTCACGGACTTCGCCAGGTTAATCTGGGTGAGGGTGTATATAAAGTTGTAGACCCGTATCTAAAATCTCCTGACTTTGGGTCATGTCCACCATATATGATATGCTGTTCCCACCTGGCCGCATCCCCGAAAGCACTATGTATATGGTACCAGTCTGGCTGGTACCATATACCATCTTAATAAAACCTTATAGTTAGCCTCTATAATGGAGGTATTGGTGAGCGATTGAGAAGCTGACATTGTTATCGATTGCCATTCCTCAAGATCCAAAGTTTCCTGAAGATCTTGTTCCCATGAAGTCATATAGTTCAGTTTAGTCGAGATATATGTCAATATCGTATATATAGCGGATATATGACCCCTAAGTTTGTCATATTGTTTACACATATGTTCCATGGGAGTCATTGTTGCTAAATCTCCCTTACAAGCCAGGGTTTGCATATTATTTGAATGAACCTATACCAGGGATCTTTCGGTTAGCATACCCTTGTGGTCACAGAGGTCTGCTATCCGTATTAGGCCCTGTTGGTCCACCATTCGAATGCGCGGGGAGTGAGGCCCGGGGGGGAGGTCTCTATTTCTCAATAGAGGTGCTAGCTGATTGTGGGGTGACTTGAATTTCTGAGTCCTTGAGAGTCTATCCCAGATCTTTAGCGAGAAGGAAAGGGTAGGACATAATATGATCGGTCTTTCTTTCATTGGTAGCCACATAATATGGGAAATTGGGTTAGGGTGACAGGAATAAGATTCCATTGTCATCCATATTGCTTGGGGTTGTTGGGAGTGAAATTTTGTAAGTTGGGCCATCTGGGCCGCACTAAAGTATTTCTGTAAATCAGGCAGGCCAAGTCCCCCTTTCTGTTTTGGAGTGTACATTGTGCCTTTGTTCACCCCGGGCCTCTCGTCTCCCCATATAAACCGGAGAATCTTTTTTTGGAATGTGTGCAGGTCGGAGCGGACTAGTGACACAGGTATAGTACGAAACAGATATAAAACCTGTAAGTTCCTGTATATTGGTGAATATGTCCTGTATGTGAATATTATCTGTATGTATATACAGGGGGTCCCCGGGTTACAAACAAGATAGGGACTGGAGGTTTGTTCTTAAGTTGAATCTGTTTGTAAGTTGGAACAGGTACATTTTTTAAGTGTAACTCCAGCCAAAAAATCTATTTGTACGTTTTTTAGATAACATAGAGAAGGGTTATCACCCCTGTAACATTTGTTTTGCTGTCTGTGCCCCTGTTCAGAAGATTTCACCTCACCTTCTGTCCCAATGACAATTGGATTTTGAAAATTTGAGGTTGTTAGGGAAACATGGACTGGTGATAAAGCATCAGTGGAGACACCTTTTTCCCATATTAACTCTTACAGGAGTGAATTTCCCTTCCTAAGGGTGGATTTCCTCTCACTTCCTGTTGTCTCCCTCCGTTTGTAAGTAGGAGTCGTTTGTAAGTCGGATGTTTGTAAGTAGGGGACCCCCTGTAATAATAAAATGTATTTCTATATTTTAGAGTACTAACCTCCTGCTGTCTCCTGAAGAAGCAATGGTCTAAGAAACATGTAGAACTATTTGGTACATCTTCCCAACATATGTTCCAATTTAATACTTTGAAAATATTTACCAAGAGTTGATGCAACATCCTGTTTTATATAACCAGACATTGTAAAGATAGAATATTGGATAAAGATGATAAAGTTACACATTTGAAATATAGCACTGTGTGATAAGAAAACATCCACATCAATCTGATATAATTTAAAGTTACGGTATTTTTGATTAAATTATTTTGATAGAGAGAACTATACTGTACACTTGCTCCAGAGCTTAGTAAATGAGGTTATGCTTCACTTTCAAAAGAATACTTAATCACATGCAAGAAAAATAAAAAACAGCATTTTTGCTTGTACATGATTGGATGATAGAAGTCAGCAGAGTTCCCCCTCATTTCAGAGCTTTTCTTCAGATCTAGAGCAAATGCACTTGAAGTGCCCTTGCATGTGACAGTATAAAAATTACAGTTAAGCATAAAATACAGTAGGACAGAGCAGAACAATAGAGGGAGAACAATAAAGAGAGAAGAACAATAAAACTACAACTATTTTTTATTTAATTTTTATTTGAATTTTTAAAAAAATGTTGTTTCTTTTTTTTTTTTACTTTTATTGTAACTATAAATGTTCCAGCTTAGGGTCTCTCAAAATGCAATTGGCATCTAACATCTTTCAAGACCCTGTGTGAAAGTGTGCCCTAGTACTGTTCTGCGCTGTACCCTATTCTAATACTCCACTAGTGTGTGGTAGCGACGGAAACTTTTACTGATGCAGAGACCAGGTTGGTCAGGACAGGAGGGACAATACTAGCGGGTGTCACGCCTATATCTGCATTTTCTACAGACACAAAATCTTCTTTGAGTGATCTTTGGGTAGAAGTACCACGGAGGACATCTGGAAAATGCCTCTCATACAGCCAGCTCACTGTATTTGGATTGGGAAGTTAGGCCACAGCACTGTCTGGAAACAGATAGGATGTGATGATCTCTTCCTGGAATTTAGGAAGGATCCAGTTCTCCCTGATGCTTTGTATAGCACGTAAGCATTCAGCAGAGCCAATTGGAATAAGTATACAGACACTTTTTCATACCAGCGTCTGGCCTTATTGGCAATTAAGTACGGCACCATCATCTGGTCGTAGAAGTCCACCCCTCCCATGTTAAGGTTGTATTCATGGACACAGAGGGGCTTTCTCAACAACACCAGTTGCTGTTGTAATTTGGGAAGTTGTACTGTATCTGTGTGATTGGAGGACAGAACGAGAAAATTTCGTGTCTCCCTCCATTTCACTGCAAGCAGTTTATTACACCTCAAGCAGGCTCTCTCCCCCCATCTAAGTTGGGACTCTACAAGCCATTCGGGGAAGCGCCAGTGATTAGATCACACCGTGCCTAATGCGCCAATTCCAAAATCAAAAAGGTGCCTAATAATAATGGTAATAATTGTTCACATACAAGTGGTACCGCTTTCCGAATAAGGATGACACAAAATCCCAAACAATCTTACTGCTGCTCCCTATGTAGTCTGGGCAGTTAGGGGGGCTCTGTGCTGCTATCTTTTTCCTCGTAAACCAGAAAGCTATATGTATATTCTGTGGCCCTGTCATGGAGTTTATACATCTTGACCCCATATCTGGCACGCTTGTTGGGGAGAAACTGTTTGAAAACAAGGCGGTCAGAAAACGTAATCAGGGACTCATCAACGCAGACTACTTGATCGGGAATAGAAAAGGCTGCAAATTTTTGGTTGAAGTGGTTTAAGAGGGGCCAAATTTCAGGGTCACCCTGAGGACGACAGAGTTCATTGTCCTTGAAGTGCACGAACCGCAAGATTTGCTGGTATCTAGTCCTGGTCATGGAAGCAGAGAACACGGGCATATGGTGAATTGGGTCAGTGGACCAATAAGACCGCAACTCTTTTTTCCTTTAGGAAATCAACACCTTTATTTTTGCATTTCATTGTATAATATATACATAGGCGTCCGCAGAACTTTTTTCAGGGGGGGGCATCAATTTAAGGTCACCCATACTCTGACCTTTTTGACAATGTCATTATCACATTATCACGGTCAGAGACTACAGACCTAGTACAGGTGATGGTCAGAGAGTGCAGACATGGCCGTAGAGACTGTCAAAGACTGCGGACATGGCCCAAGAGACTGCGGACATGGCCCAAGAGACTGTCAGAGACTGCATACATGGCCCAAGAGACTGTCAGAGACTGCGGACATGGCCCAAGAGACTGTCAGAGACTGCGGACATGGCCCAAGAGACTGTAAGCGACTGCGGACATGGCACAAGAGATGACCAGAGACTGCATACATGGCCCAAGAGACTGTCAGAAACTGCATACATGTGGGGGTGACAGAGAGAGACGGGGGTGACAGAGAGAAAGGGGGTGACAGAGAGAGACATAGGGGGTGACACAGAGAGAGGAGTGTGACAGAGAGAGACAGAGGGGGGTGATAGAGAGAGAGGGGGTAAAAAAGACAGAGGGGTGAGAGAGAGAGTGGGGGTGACAGAGAGGGGTGATCAGGGCCGGACTGGGAATAAAATTCAGCCCTGGAAAAAATTTCATACCAGCCCCAGCGTTATTATACCAGCGCAACAGCATAACGTCATTATTTTCTGGTTCATGAAAGGGAAAACCATACATTATATATATATATATATATATATACACGGTGGGGGGTGGAGAGCATTGGGGTGGGGGCTGGATACTGATGGGGAGAGCTGGAGAGCACCAGGGGCAGAAAGAACAGGGGGGGGAGCACGGGGGGGCTGGACTGCACTGTGGGGGGTGGGAAGCACTGGGGTGGGAGCTGGAGACTGATGGGGAGAGCTGGAGAGCACCGGGGGCAGAAAGAATGGGTGGAGAGCACGGGGGGCTGAACAGCACTGTGGGGGGGCTGGAGAGCACCGGGGCAGAAAGAACAGGGGTGGGGAGCAAGGGGGGCTGGGGAGCATGGGGGGCTGAAGAGCACTGTGGGGGGTGGGGAGCACGGAGGAGCGAGCTGGAGAGCACCGGGGGCAGAAAGAACAGGGGGTGGGGAGCACGGGGGGCTGGACAGCACTGTGGGGGTGGGGAGCACAGGGGGGGCTGGAGAGCACTGTGGGGGTGGGGAGCATGGGGGCTGGAGAGCACTGTGGGGGGTGGGGAGCACGAGGGCGAGCTGGAGAGCACCGGGGGCAGAAAGAACAGGGGTGGGGAGCTGGACAGCACTGTGGGGGTGGGGAGCACAGGGGGGGCTGGAGAGCACTGTGGGGGTGGGGAGCATGGGGGCTGGAGAGCACTGTGGGGGGTGGGGAGCACGGGGGCGAGCTGGAGAGCACCGGGGACAGAAAGAACAGGGGTGGGGAGCACGGGGTGCTGGACAGCACTGTGGGGGTGGGGAGCACAGGGGGGCTGGAGAGCACTGTGGGGGTGGGGAGCATGGGGGCTGGAGAGCACTGTGGGGGGTGGGGAGCACGGGGGCGAGCTGGAGAGCACCGGGGGCAGAAAGAACAGGGGTGGGGAGCACGGGGGCTGGACAGCACTGTGGGGGTGGGGGAGCACGGGGGGCTGGAGAGCACTGTGGGGGTGGGGAGCATGGGGGGGGTGGACAGCACTGTGGGGGTGGGGAGCATGGGGGGGCAGAGAGCACTGGGGTGGGGGCTAGAGAAGGATGGGGAGAGCTGGAGAGCAGGGGGGGGGCAGAAAGAACATGGGTTGAGAGGGGGGGCTGGAGAGTCTGGTGGGGGAGGAGAGCACTGGGGGGGGGCAGTAAAAGAATTTGGATAGGGGGATCAGCAGGGGGGCGGCATATAGAGGAAATTAGATTTCTAAATTCCTCTATGCAGCCACTGAATGCTTGATTCTCCTCCTCTCCCTCCTCCAAGCATTCAGCGGCTGCATGGAGGAATATAGAAAGCTAATCTCCTCTATATGCCGCCCCCCCCGCTGATCCCTCTATTCAGGCACACCGTTAGGGCTGTACTCACATCTCTCCTCCTCCTGTGATCTCGGAGCTGGCCGGGTCTGTGTTCTGTGGCCGCGCACCACGCTGTAACACGGTCCCGCCCCCCTAGACCGGCTCGTGTGATAGGTGGAAGACTGATTCTATCTACTATCACACGAGCCGGTCTAGGGGGGCGGGACCATGTTACAGCGCGGTGCGTGGCCGCAGAACACAGACCCGGCCAGCTCCGTGATCACAGGAGCAGGAGAGAGGGGACTCAGGAGAGCACTGCAGCCGCAAACCGGCCCCAGGGCAGGCAGCCTACCGGGAAATATCCCGGTAGGCCAGTCTGGCCCTGGGGGTGATGGGGGTCCTCACTCCTGATCCGATCCCTAATTCCAGGGGGGGGCACTTGCCTCCCCTTGCCCCTACCTGCGGACGCCCATGAATATATATATATATATTTTTTAGTTGTACGTACATAGATTTGTATATACGGACCAATAGTGCTGTATATAATTAATTAATATATATTTTCTGAAAATACTGAATATAGGGGCTCTGTAATTCTAAAAAGGCAATACTGTGAACAGACACTCTGTTAATATACTCTCTAGGATCCTTTTGTTTGTTTTTTTAACACTAATCGTTAAGCAAAGATGGTGATTATTGTTTTACACACAGACAGCCATCGGACAAAGCTAAATACGACTAAGAAAATATGACACATCAACAGTTAAAAAAATGTGAAAAATACTTTTAGGTTCATCATAGAATAATAACTACTAAAAACACATGATAATTCTTCCAATATTAATTGTAGTTAATAATAACATTAATATTAGGATAATAATTCATGTTTCAACTGTGTTAATAATACAGAAGCAGAAGAAAGCAGGAAGAATGGCTCAATATGATTATAATTTATGCCAAACACAGTTATGAAAAACAGTAATAGGAAATATGATTCCTCTCATCTAGCTCATCTTATCTGGTGTCACTAATAATTCCTTCTGAAAAAGGCCATGCAATTAGATATAGTCTCATTCTAGCCCTGTGCTAATGAGGTTTGCTCGCTTTTATTAGCAGCAGTGTATTGTGTTTTAATAAGAGCTTGTGCTTCGTAATAATAATAAAGATAAGAAGGAGGGTGAAGCCGAAGGAAATCTAAAAGAAGCTGGGACAGCAGGGAGCCTCTTCTGTATCGTACTCCCTGCAGGATGCCCCTGACTAAACTTTGTGTCTGAGCTGTCATATGTATTAACTTCTAGCCCATTAAACCCCCAATAGGCTAGCCCAGCTTTAACTAATGAAGCGACATATCACCTCTGCTTGGCCTCTTCTATCTCCCCTTTTCAAATACATGAATAGAACAGAAAGTTCACAGAGAAATCATATGGTGAGGTTTGTTTCCTTTAGGTCTCTTTTAACTTGTTCGACAGACACTGATTTTTTTAACTTTCAATGAAAGTGTTATTCCAGTCAAAACCCAACTAAGCTAAAATCTATTCCCACTCCCCATTCTAAGCCTATTCTATCTACCCTGTAAAAGTCTATAAACAATGTAATGTCCTGCGAGCCACCACTTGCTATAAGTCCAAAATAGTCGCCACTCTAAAATAGCATAAAAAACAAGCTGTAGCAGCTGATATCAGGGTGATATGCTGATCGTCCTTAGTGGGTGCACCGACTAGCGTTCTGTCCTGTCCCCTTCCCCTATGTGTGTCGATACAAGGGGTTAATTCGTATCTTCCTCAGGGGGTAATTAAAAGTCTATACTTATCTATTCTGAAGTTGCTCCGGTCCAGTCTCATGATCGGTTCCAGCGCCGGCTTCAGTGTAGGGTAGCGCCAGCTGATAATGGATGCCATAAAGTAAACCTATGGGTGACATTAATTCCCATGCTTTGCAGCCATTGGCACTGTTCTTTCCTCTATAATGAAGTCCTCCCTGGAGAGATCATGTGACTGGACCAGAGCAACTTCAGAATAGGTAAGTATAGACAACTTTCCTTTTACAGAGTAGATAGAATGGAGGTGGGAGTACATTTTAGTTTGTTTAGGTTTTGCCATCTCTAGATTAAGTTTATTTAACCACTTAAACCCCGGACCATTTGGCTGGCCAAAGACCAGAGCACTTTTTGCGATTCGGCACTGCGTCGCTTTAACTGACAATTGCGCGGTCGTGCGGCATGGCTCCCAAACAAAATTGATGTCCCGTTTTCCCCACAAATAGAGATTTCTTCTGGTGGTATTTGACCACCTCTGCGTTTTTTTTTTTTGCGCTACAAACAAAAAAAGTTCATTATTTTTTCATTTTTGCTATAATAAATATCCCCCCAAAAAAAATCTAAAAAAAACTTTTTTTTTACTTACCTGAGCCCTGGAACTTAACCCGGCGGGGACGTGCTGTCTTTCTGCCTGGGGTTCTCGGCTCTTAATTGGATAGATTGATAGCAGCGCAGCCATTGGCTCCCGCTGCTGTCAATCAAATCCAATAATGTGGGTGCCAGGGTGGCAGGGCTAAGTCATACATTTGGCGGCTATGGACACTGAATTCTGGACTCTGGAGCACGCCGCAAGGGTGCTATCTGATGTGGGGAGGAGCTGCGGCAGCCGCTGAGGGACCGCAAAAGAGGATGTTCGGGGCCACTCTGTGCAAAACTAGCTGCACAGTGGAGGTAAGTATGACATGTTTGTTATTTAAAAAAGCACAGGTGATGGTAGTTACATTCAATGAAGTGTGTCCCATGTGGTGGTGGCTGCCCTTTCAGTTGAATTCTTCTATCATCTCCCCTCCCTATACCCCCGAAGCAGTATTCTTCCAGTGCTGCGAGCTTAATATGCACCACTGCACCTGTCATAGGCATTCATGAAAAGTTCCAACTATATCTACCTTTCCGTCCCCCTCCTCCTTTTTTAGAAACTGTGCTATAGCTTCCAGTAATGAAAAACTCTCTATGAATGGAGGACGGATGGGTGCATGAAGGAAAGGTCCACCTCCTTCATTTATACACTTCCTAGATGTTCTTGCCAGTAATTTTACATTTTGGAAACTTAGCTGGGCACACACTATATGTTTTTTGTTTTTTCAATTCAGCGGGCTGAACGAAAAAAAATGTTACAGATCACCATACTAACACATCCAATGTTGGTGCGGTAATCTCCCCTGCTTGGCTATTGCTCCCCACCCGCCAGAACACACTAGCTTTCCAGCGTGCTAGTTCGACAGAAGCCAGTTGTGAGACCAGCGCTGTCGGATGAGGAGATGTATACACAGGTCGAAAGTTGACTGGTTCCTGTCGAACTGACCGTTTTCAGACAATTTTTGACCCATGTGTAGCCAGCATTAGTCATAGACCTGCAGACCCGAACCAGAACTATTGACTGTATGTTCGGGTTCGGGTCTGGTGTTCGGCGATGTATTGGTGCCTTTTACAAGCTGCAGGGCAGCCAATCCACGTTAGTTTCCCTAGAAGCCATCACAGCCATGCCTACTAATGGCATGGCTATATAATTGGCCAGTGCAGCATGTGACCCAGCCTCTATATAAGGTACAGGCACACAGCACAGCGCGTCACTCTGCTATAGACAGGTTCCTGGCTGCTAAGAGAGAATTTCATTATAGGAGTTAGTCTGATACAATCAGTCAGTCCACATTCCTGAAATATCTTCAAATTAGTAATAGTCAGTGAGCGATCTACATAGCTAGAGACTAGAGAGTGTCTTTATTGAGGGAAAGAGGGAGAGAGAATTATTCAAGAGATTCCTAAATCAATTGTACCCTGACTGGGGTGCAGTGCACAGTCTTTTAACAGTGCCATGAGGCCAGTGCCAGACAAAATATAACTTTTATCTGCAAGCTCAGTGCACCATCACTGCATATTTTACTAAGAGATACACCATACTCTGGGTGTATTCTGAAATATCTTCAAATTAGTATTAGTCAGTGACAGTGAGCGATCTACATAGCTAGAGACTAGAGAGTGTCTTTATTGAGGGAAAGAGGGAGAGAGAATTATTCACCAGATTCCTAAATCAATTGTACCCTGGCTGGGGTGCAGTGCACAGTCTTTTAACAGTGCCATGAGGCCAGTGCCAGACAAAATATAACTTTTATCTGCAAGCTCAGTGCACCATCACTGCATATTTTACTAAGAGATACACCATACTCTGGGTGTATTCTGCTGTTGCAAAAACATTGCAAAAAAATAAAAATTTGCTGTGTTTTCTGCATGTGTGCAGGAGTGTGACATACAATCAATCGATATTTCTTCTATTGTGCTATACCAAAAAAAAAATTGTAGTGAAAATTATTTTTTTCCCATAGCATTTTCTGCATTTTCATACACTCTTTACACACTGTGGGTGTATTCTGCTATTGCAAAAAAAAAAATCTTTTAGTGTTTTCTGCATGTGTGCAGGAGTGTGACATACAATCGATCGATATTTCTTCTATTGTGCTATCCCAAAAAAAAAATTGTAGTGAAATGTTTTTTTCCCCATAGCATTTTATGCAGTTTGATACACGCTGTACACACTGTGGGTGTATTCTGCTATTGCAAAAAATTTTTATATTTTAGTGTTTTCTGCATGTGTGCAGGAGTGTGACATACAATCCATCGATATTTCTTCTATTGTGCTATCCCAAAAAAAAAATTGTAGTGAACATTTTTTTTCCCATAGCATTTTCTGCAGTTTGATACACGCTTTACACACTGTGGGTGTATTCTGCTATTGCAAAAAAATTAAATATTTAAGTGTTTTCTGTATGTGTGCAGGAGTGTGACATACAATCGATCGATATTTCTTCCGTTGTGCTATCCCAAAAAAAAAAAAGTGTTTTTGTTTATGTATGTGTGCAGGAGTGTGAGTAGTGAAAATTTTTTTTTTTTCCATAGCATTTTCTGCAGTTTAGCAGTTTTTGAGATACACGCTGTACACACTGTGGGTGTATTCTGCTATTGCAAAAACACCAATTTAGGGCGAGATCATAAATTTAGAAAATATGAGGAGATCGTCAAAAAAGGGACGTGCTGCTGGTGGAACTGCTGTTGCAGGGAGAGGACGTGGTCGATCTGTGCCAGCTACACGCACAATTGAAACACCTTTCTCGGTTGCGAGTAGGCGACAGAGCCTGCAGCTGTATTTCGGTGCACCTAATGAGGCTGTACGAATGTTGAGGCCAGGACAAGTACAGGCGATAGTAGATTGGGTTGCTGACAGTGCCTCCGGTTCCTTCACATTGTCTCCCACCCAGTCTCCTGATGAAAGTTCAGAGTTGGCACCTGCAGCCGATGTCCATCAGTCTTTCACCTCACCCCCTTGCAAATCAGCCAATCAGTCTGAGCCCCAAATCATGCAGCAGTCTCTTCTGCTTTTTGATGACTCTGTTAGCAGGGTTTCCCAGGGCCATCCACCTAGCCCTGCCCCAGAAGTGGAAGAGATTGTGTGCACCGATGCCCAACCACTTATGTTTCATGATGAGTACATGGGAGGACCATCGCAGCACGTCTCGGTCAAAACACGGGTGCCAACTGCTGCTGCTTTCGCCATTGTGCAGACCGACAAGGAGGGCAGGGGTGAAGACTGGGTGGAAGATGATGTGGAGGACGATGAGGTCCTTGACCCCACATGGAATCAATGTCATGCAGGTGACCAGTGTAGTTCGGAGGAAGAGGCGGTGGTCGCACAGAGCCACCAGCACAGCAGAAGAGGGAGCAGGGTGCAAAAGCGGAGCGTCCGTCCCCTAGACAGTACGTCTGCTACTGCCCAATGCAGCAAGGGACCGAGCACACCAAAGCCAGGTCCAAGGAGTTCCCTAGCGTGGCAGTTCTTCAGACAATGTCCTGATGACAAGACACGAGTGGTTTGCACGCTGTGCAATCAGAGCCTGAAGCGAGGCATAAACATTCTCAATCTGAGCACAACCTGCATGACCAGGTATCTAAGTGCAAAGCACGAGATGCAGTGGAGTAGACACCTCAAAAACCAAGAAAGGTCTCTGGCTCCTCCTGCTTCCTCTTCTGCTGCAGTCTCGGCCTCTTCATCCACCTCTGTAGTGACAGTGACACCTGCCAAACCGCAAACAGAGGATCTGCCAGCAACACTACCACCTGGGTCACCAACCATCTCCACAATGTCCCATGGAAGTGTTCAGCTCTCTATCTCCCAAACACTGGAGCGGAAGAGGAAGTACCCCCCTAGCCACCCGCGATCCCTGGCCCTGAATGCCAGCATTTGAAAATTGCTCGCCTTTGAAATGCTGTCATTCCGTCTGGTGGAGATGCAGAGTTTTAAAAGGCTGATGTCATTGGCTGTCCCACAGTACGTTGTGCCCAGCCGCCACTACTTTTCCAGATGAGCTATCCCTTCTCTGCACAACCAAGTGGGGGACAAAATCAGGTGTGCACTGCGCAACGCCATCTGTGGCAAGGTCCACCTAACTACGGATGCGTGGACCAGTAAGCACGGTCAGGGACGTTATATCTCCCTAACAGCACACTGGGTAAATGTAGTGGCGGCTGGGCCTGAGGCGGATAGCAGTTTGGCGCATGTCCTTCCACTACCGAGGATTGCAGGGCACTTCAGTTTGCCTCCTGTTGCTAACTCCTCCTACTCCGCCTCCTCATCCAGTCAGCGTAACACCTTAAAAACTTTCCTGTTTGGGGGAAAAACCCCACACCGCGCAGGAGTTGTGGAGGGACATGGAACAACAGACCGATGAGTGGTTGGTGGCAGTGAGCCTCAAGCCCGGCCTGGTGGTGTGCGATAATGGGCGAAATCTCGTAGCAGCTCTGGGCCTAGCCGGTTTGACGCACATCCCTTGCCTGGCGCATGTGCTGAACTTGGTGGTCCAGAGGTTCCTTAAGAATTACCCCGATATGCCAGAGCTGCTGCAGAAAGTGCGGGCCGTCTGTGCGCACTTTCGGCGTTCTCACCCTGCTGCTGCTCGCCTGTCAGTGCTGCAGCGTAACTTCGGCCTTCCCGCTCACCGTCTCATATGTGACGTGCCCACAAGGTGGAACTCCACCTTGCACATGCTGGCCAGACGTGCGAGCAGCAGCAGGCGATAGTGGAGTTTCAGCTGCAGCACGCACGCGTGGAGTCGCTCTGCGGAACAGCACCACTTCACCGCCAATAACTGGGCCTCCATGCGAGACCTGTGTGCCTTGTTGCGCTGTTTCGAGTACTCCACCAACATGGCCAGTGCCGATGACGCCGTTCTCAGCGTTACTATCCCAGTTCTATGCCTCCTTAAAAAAACGCTTCAGGCGATGATGGAAGAGGATGTGGCACAGGAGGAGGAGGAGGAGGAAGAGGGATCATTTCCAAGGCTTTCAGGGCAGTCATTTACAAGTGGCTACGAGGGTGGGTTCCTGCACCAACAAGCGCCAGGTACACAATTGTCCGGCAACAAGGGCACAGTTCTGGAGGATGACGAGGTGGAGGATGAGGAGGAGATGGAGGAGGAGGAACCATGTTCACAGCAGAGTGGCACCCAGACCAGCTCATGTCCATCACTGGTGCATGGCTGGGGGGATACAGAGGACACAGACGATACACCTCCCACAGAGGACAGCTTTTCGTTGCCTCTGGGCAGCCTGGCACACATGAGCGATTACATGCTGCAGTGTCTCCGCAACGACCGCTGAGCTTCCCATATTTTAACTGGTGCTGATTACTGGATGGCCACCCTGCTGGATCCCTGGATGCCGTCCTTAATTACCTCACTGGAGCGTGATCGTAAGATGCGCGAGTACAAGCGCACGCTGGTAGATGCGCTGCTGGTGGCATTCCCACTTGACATCGGGGGTACGGTGGAAGCACCGCCAGCACCTCGAAAGGCAGGGTTAGCATGGCCGAAATGTGGAAAAACATTGTCAGCACGCCACAACAACCAGCACCACCAGCTGAGATGGAACATGCACACGCCTACACGTACTGAATGACGGGTCTGTCCCCTTCAACTTCTGGGTCTCCATTCTTTTACGCCTTGGTGGTGCTGGCCTGCCCTGCAAGTGTATACATCAGCTAGTAGTGTCTCTCTGGGTTGATTTACTAAAACTGAAGAGTGCAAAATCTGGTGCAGTTCCTTACAGGAACCCATAAGCTTCCAGGTTTATTTTTTTGTCAAAGCTTAATTGAACAAACTGAAGTTAGAAGCTGATTGTCTACCGTGCACAGCTAGACCAGTTTTTGCACTCTCCAGTTTTAGTAAATCAACCTCAGTGTGTCTTATATGCAATATATTGCTTTACAAGCTTAATAGATACTTTTCTATTATCTGGGAGCAATTGCTATCATCTGACTGAGACAGCCAATTTACATTGGTCTTGCAATGGGCTTCCACTGCCACTCTTCTGATTGGGCTGTGAGAAATCGGCCAATAGTAAGCCCCTGCTCTTAGAACCAGAAGGTTCATGGTTGATGTGTGAGTCTGCCCTATCCTTCTGTGAGGAGAATTTTATTTTCTTCAGTGTACTCAGCACTATTTAAACATATTGGCCTCCTGAAATACATAATTTTCATTCTTTCAATGTAATGTCCTGCGAGCCACCACTTGCTATAAGCCCAAAATAGGGTCTTCCAAATGACACCATATTTTTGAATCAGCAGCTAGCATTGCACATGTCTCATAAATCATGCAAAGACCATCCAATATTCTTTAGAATATTGGATAATTTTCATTCTGACATACAAAAATAGGTTCAGATACAAAATAAATAAATATGTTATTAAACAAATAAATACATTTCTTTATTATTTCTGCTGGTGAGTGGCATTTCTCCTCACAGAATGCTGAGGCTGTTGCTACCAGATAATAGAAAAGTACCTTTTAAAAAGTCGCAAAGGTCATTTAGCAATATTCTCACTTCATTGTTCCTCTGAGATGTTGGGTCTTATTAGGATATAATTTGTTGGTTAGCCTGTCCCTAGAGTTATACTGCTGGGAATTTTTCCATGCTTGCTTGCAGTAGCAATGTATCCCACAGAAATTCACATGCTCACCGGGTTTGAGAATTGACCCTGCAGGCATAAAATAAATAATAAATCTATAATAAATAAGCAATGCATTTTAGCAATTAAATTTTTATCATAGTGGTATGTTTAATTGTGTGTGCTTTATGTTGTACTCTATATGATTATCTTAGTGACCTATTTTCAGAAGTGTACACAGACGGTTTAGCATATGTTGTTAAATCAATGAACCACAGGGTATGATTCCCAAGGTAACTTATTTCATGTCAGCTGTAAAAATACAAATCACTTTTAATACACAAGCATTTTTTACATTTATTGAACCCTCATGAACTTTGCAATTAAAATCTTATTTCATTATAATATTTTTAACAGTTTTCTGCAAGTTGAATGGTGATATTTCAGAAAACAAAACAGACAAAAATCAAATATATGTGCTGAAAAAAGAACAATTACATCATCCATATGGCCTATATATAATTTTCCATTTTTTTTAGGTCTTGTGAGACCACCTATTTGTTACCTGTATAAAGCTTTCTAAAAATGTCATAAAAACAATGAATTTATTATTATCTGTCATTTATAACTCACTGGTTTATTCTGTGGCACTGCACAAGAAAGGTAAGTTATAGAAAAGCCTTAATTGACGAAGGGAAAAAAGAATAAATTTATTTTTAGTAACATACAAGATGTCAAAAAACTAAATAAAAAAGGTTTTTATACTGGCAATTGCGTTGTCAATCATCTTTTTTTTTTATCTACAGAACCTCCCAAAACATAACCAATTGTCTCCGATTAGCCACACCTAAAGCCATAGATGGATCAAATCTCAGCCGGTTCAGGAGGAAGCAGTTGAAATTTGATCCATCTTTTGGCATGCTGGTTGTACTGAAGCCGATCTATCAATGAACTTCGGTACAACCAGCCTGTCATATTTTTTTCATGCGATCACTGCCATTGATTATAGCCATTGTGTTCTGCAGGAGGGATTCCTCCATCAATACTACGTTGATGGTGGAATCAAGCAATTTTCTTTCCTTTGGGTGGTAGAAGGAAAGAAAATTGCATAATCTATGGGCTGCGTAAAGAGAAGTATAGCCAAAGTTATTTGGCTATACTTCCCCTATGGATCACAGTAGTGCAGTTCTTTCTGCACTCCTGCAACCCATTTTCAGCCAGCAATGGGCTAAAGCCATCAGCGGTGTTTGATCGCTCAGTTCTCAGGGAGAGACGGTGGGAGACAGCTGCAGCTGGGATCGGTGCTGCAAACATCTAGGTAAATATGATTTTTATTTTTTTTGATATCCCTGAACTTCTCTTTTAACTCTCTCAGAGCTTACTCTTGCCTTGCCAGCAAACACTGAACACTGAAATAAATAAAATTTGCATATCACACAATTTGGTGACAGGAGGCTACAGCCCTTTTCGGAAATACTAAGAAAAGATCAATAATTGTGTTTTAATAGGATTATATAAAACTTATGTTAAATCTAAATTGAATTGACTTGCTGAACTTTATATTAGTAATCTTTCTGGAATAATAGTGGAAAAGTGTTTTAATTAACCTAGAAGACAGAAAATATCTTCCTTTCTCTCTTTGCTTGATGTACATGACAGTCAGAAGCACGCCTTCAGGGCAGGGTTGATTCTGATGGATTGCAATGGAAAACTTCTGACATACTGACACCCTGATACAACAGTCTCCTGTGTGAGAAACATCAAGGAGTGTGGGTGTGTTTGGGAATAGCTTTACTGCATTACAAACAAATATTCAAAAGGTGCTCACAGATAAGCAGATTACTAAAAAAAAGGGAGTGGTATAATTTATACCACTCCCTTTTTTTTTTTTTTAGTAATCTGCTTATCTGTGAACACCTTTTGAATATTTGTTTGTAACGCATTTTAATCTAATTTTTTTAATTTTAATTTAATCTTTTATGAAGGTATAGCTATAGTACACAAGTTTATACCGTATAAACCTGTGTACTATAGCTATACCTTCATAAAAGATTAATTCCACCAAGTTTTCTGAGAGTATATTTTAAAGTTGTAGTAACAATTTAAAAAAATGTAATTGTGATATAAAAGACAGTTTAAAAATCAAATATTTTATTTGTGATTAACTTTAAGGAACAATTATGATGGTTTTCTCAGCCAAATGAAGTGCATGGAGGAATCCCCCTCACTGGGACATTGCATTCTGACAGAAGCACCTGCTGCTGTCAGGATACACTAATCGTTGGCTTCAGCTGAGTGGTTGCAGTCGTTGACTGTCAGAAAATTTTTGGACAGATTAAATGGAGGCCACACACTGATCGAAATTCGGCCTATCCCTGCTGGGTCACTCTTCTTCACTGGCAAAATCCTGCTTAATTGTATGTATAGATTGTACTTTGAATCCCTATGTTAAAAATAGTAAAACTAATTACATTTTCAGTATAATAACTTAAAAGTTTTTATTGGAAAAATATATTTAAAACAGTTGTAGAATATGATTTAAAAATGTGAAGAAATATATAGTGCATTCATAAAGTCAATTTTGTTTTGTTGCAACCTGATATTACATCCAGACATTCTCCAGCGCTTCTTCTTGGAGGTAGATGCTTCATCCTTGGGTGTGGGAGCCATTCTTCTCCAATTGCATAATGGCAAGCTCCCGCCTTGTGCCTTCTTCTCTTAGAAGTTTTCAGATTCCGAAAGAATTTACACCATCGGGGATCGGGAAATTCTGGCTATTAAGCTGGTGCTGCAAGAATGGGGGCATCTTCTGGAGGAATCTCCACACTGTATCCATGATTTATACCAATCCCAGGAAATTCCAATATCTGCAATCTGCCCAGTGTTTGAAGCCCAGACAAGTGCAATGGGCTCTCTTTTTTGCCAGGTTTACAGTTTCATTACCTTTCAATCTGGTTCCAAGAATGACCAGGCTGATGCCTTCTCCAGATCATTTTACGTTGCTGATGCTGGCATGTTGCACGAGAACCTGCCAATCATATCCTGCACCCCCCCCCCCCTTCGCTCCAATTTTTTTAAATAGGCACATGGCTCCAAACTCTCAGGACATCCTGGTGTACAATGTACCTGTACCTTCCTGTCGCATTACTACTGGTGGCCCTCCATTCAGAAGAATGTTGAAGATTATATTCAGGTTTGTCTAATTCATCCTAAATCCGAGCGTGTGTATGGGGCTTAAGTCTTCCACGTCTAATCCAGCAGGTCTCCTTTTACTTCTATCTATTCCAGGTGAACTCTGGCATTGCATCTATATGGACCTTATCTCTGAACTACCCCCCTCAGCAGGCTCCACCATAAACTCTACTTTCAGGACTACCTTCAGCTGTCACTCTGGCTTCCATCTTCATAAAAGAAATCTTTTGTCTTCATGGTATGCCCTTGCACATCGTCTCTGATAGAAGAGATCAATTTACAGCTTGCTTCTGGAAGGCTTTTTTTACATCCTTTGGAATCAAGTTGGACTTCTCCTCAGCCTTTCACCCGCTGTCAAATGAGCAAACTGAAAGGGTCAATCAAAATGTCTCTCTTTTCACGGTATATGTCCATCATCCTTCTGTACCATTTCCCATTCCCATCTCTTCTGCAGTGCCTGTGGCTGAAGAGATGCAACAATCCTTCAATTCTATCTAGGCAGATGGTTCCAAAAATTTACATCTGGCAGCTTCCAAGTACAAAGCAACTGCATGTTGGGTGAGTCCCAAATTCCTACCTGGCAACAAAGGCTTGGCTCTTTACTAAGAATATCCATCTCCAAGTGAAGGGGGTCTGAATACTTTATGAATGCACTGTATATTTTACTCATAAGTAGGAAATTAATTTCCTATTTATCAATAAAATATGCAAATACATTTCATTAACTTGTGTCCACACCATTCTTTGGTTATCGTCCTGCAGCCATACTCTATATTTGTTGCCCCTCCGCAAAATCTTTCAGTACTCTGTGAAGGAGAGAATGATGTATCCTACGTATTGATCTCTTATGGGAGCTCTCAACATTGTTTTAAGCAATACATGAACATAAACACAGGATAGCCTATTGATGTCACTGTACAAAGAAGTGTGAATATTCACACAGCACTGCTCTTGTACATGGAGCACTTGTGTTGATCAGACGATATTCCTTAAAGGCTGTGAACTCTCTCATAAATGTTGATCAATGACAGGGCTGACCAAATGTTGCATACAGCATTCAGGTCAACATGCTGTGAAGCTATACCTAAAAAAGGTGTATATTGAGCCATTCAGCTCTTTTTAGCCTGGTGGTTGGGGGACTTCAAAAGGCAATGGAATGGCACACTAATCACCCCCTTTAAGCTCTGGTTCACATTGGTACGATTTGACATGCAATTTGACATGTCAAATTGGCGGTAATTGCCAGCAATGGCATCATTCTAATCAGTGTGACGCATGTGTGCATTTGTGGCGCTGCACCGATTTCAAAAAGTAGTTTCTGTACTACTTTTTGCGCTTTCAGGTTGTGATTTACATTGAAACCTGCACATATGTCTCTGATATCGCGGCCGAAATCGGGACTGACATGCAGGAGTAAAATTCAGCTGAACTCGCACGGCTTCATTCCCTCAGCTCAGTGGGAACCTGGGCATAAGTAGAAAATAATATAAAACTTAATGAATAGAGAATAGATTGACCGATAATTCAGATCACATTTTGCAGTACCATCAGTGGGGTGAGCTGTGTTTGGTGTGTTAGGACAGTCTAAAGCTATACTGAGAGTACCCTCACAGAAAAGATGGTGCCATTTGTTAGTTTATAATGCCAACGCCAAGTAGTAAAAATAGTTTACAAATATAAATATAGCCAAAATATAGTTAACGGGAACTCAAGTCAAACAGCTAAGTGCGTAGTTAAATACATATAAGAAATTGCTATATCAGGCAAAGAATTATATCCCACAAGGTTTGGGACTCATGTATCTCTATTATACTACATATCATATGCACATACATTCAAAACTACAACTTTGTAGCTTCCTGTGCCACCAGCCGTCTCACTGAACTGAGAATGAGCATCATCCTTGTGTTTATGTTGACAAATTCCCTGTGCTCTTGGAATCCTTTGTCATTTGGTAATTGCTTATTTGTAAAACACATAAGAAGCAATCATTTAATCATGTATACGTTTAAAATAATTAAGTTGATGTTTTGAAGTTCTCATTAATAGCTGAACTCCAGGCAAACTGCTAAATATACACATAAACTGCATACATGGGAGTTGTTTTACCTGCCAAAGGATTTGCATGTCTGCCAGTTTGATCAGGGGATTTATACAGCTCTGTCACACAGAAAAGACCTGTCTGGAAGGACAGGAGGACTGATTTGCAATGCTATAGTTAGGTAGCACGTATCAGTGTTGATCCTCCACCAATGTGAGACTGAACTGTGAAAAGAGAAGCAGTGCACTGATGAGTTCATTCATCGTTGCTGCTTCTCTCCTTCCTACTTTGAGCTCTACTGTACAGTGCATTTCAAGAGGCTGATTGTTGTGCACAGTAGTCTGGGAGGCAGAGTTCTTATAAAGTGCTTTATTAATAAATTCTGGTATCACATAAAAGAAATAGGAGCTAAAACTAACTTGTACAGAGTTCAGAAGTATAATATAGCTAACAACTGTAAATTTGGACCAGAGGTATGAACACCACATAATCCCATCAGTACAAAAGAGTCTTTTTCCTCAATATTGAAAAATACAAATACAGACAGCAATAATGAAAATAATTATATTACAAAACAGTGCTATACAATTTCATTACATCACATAATCCTTGGTCCACACAGGAGGGATTATGATTCTTTTAATTTGTCCATGTGGTTTGGGCTCCTATTTACCAGTTAGTTACCAGTTTGGTTGTCATCAATATGACAATAATTTTTGTCAAATTAATTTGTCAAATTAAACTTTTGAAAAGTCCCGGCTAACAGGCGAAAGGCGACTGGCATTCCATATGAGTCCATCAGACAGCTCCTGGGTACAAGATCCTCATTTGCTTGTAACTCTAAAGATGGCCATAGATGGGTAGAATTTCAAATGAAATTCTTCAGAAAAGAAGGTTCTAAGAAAGTTTGTTCATATTTCTAATCAATAGTGAATCGATTTGACGTTCATTTTCAACTGCCGTGATGAGTAAATTCAAAGGAGCATGATGGAAATTTTTTCTTGAACAAACTAATTTCTAACAGTGTATGTGGTTTTCGTTTGGTAGTATCTATTCATTCCAAAATTAAGTATTGAAAGCAAATTAAATCTTTCGAATGACAAGCATATGTTCTGAGAATGTTTTCATGCAAATTTTCCTGAGATTTTCATTTGAAATTCTACCCATCTATGGTCAACTTAAGTGTATTTGAAAATATGGACTGTACTGTATCAGTTAGCCAGGTTTCATAACTCCACCTAGAGATCCAGGCTTCTAAACCTAGTTTCCAATGAGTAGTTGCCTTACTTTTATCTTGTTGATTTTTAACTGTATATACAAATGATGACTTCAAAGGTGCTGGGCTTTGTGGGAGTTGTATATCTGCAACTTGTACATTTAGAACATTTGTCTGGCATGTAGTAGTTAAGCTGGGGATGCTTGTGTTTTTGCCTGTTTAATCACTCTGTAGACATAAAGAACTTCTCTGAGATTTCACTGAAAAATTTGCAGTCTGCAAAGTTTCTTTAAAGAGGAAGTAAAGTCCCATGCATATAATGTAACTCTGGGTAAGCCTATAATAAGGCATATCTGTAGGTACTGTAAATATCTCCTAAACGTGTGCCGTTTAGGAGATATTTACTGTATATGCAGCCAAATTCATCATTGGTGTATGCGCTCTGAAAGAACGGCCACCCGTGCCATTTCTTCAGAAGACTGTGTCGTGACCCTGAGTGACGTCACGTGACTCTGCCCAGTCACACAGCCAGAGTCCGCAGACCCGGAAAGGAAGACAGGCAAATATGGCTACGACGAGGGCTTTGTTTGCAGGTAAGTTTAACATAATGTGCTAGCATGCGATGCATACTAGCACATTATGCCTTTACTTTTGCAGGTCAGAAGGAAAAAAAAACGTGACTTTACTTCCTCTTTAAGTCTTCAATTGAATCACTCGGTCTCACAATTTTCTTGGTGGTAATAAACTGAGGATTTCCCATGCACAATATTTCTCTATCTCAGGAAGGATTCAATCTCAGATTACACAAATTGTGGTCCACTGTTAGGCACTACCTCCTTTGGCTTACCTTCTAATGTTATATTTGAGAAAAATAAAATGCCATGTAAAAGTCCATTAATGTTACAGAAAATTGGCAACCCACAGGGGCCTCTGTGAAAGTACCTACAACATTAATAGCCAGCGTCTCCCAGGAAGAAACAGGTATTGGCATTGGCTGAAGTGCTGGAACATGTGTGACAGCAGATTTGTCATGATATGCAAGATTAAACAGCAGTTAGTACTCAGACAATAGTTAATGTAGTCGTTTCTTTGTTCTTACAAACCTTTGGTGACTTTCATGTGCAAGTTGTATAAGTTGCTTTCTCAAGGTCTCTGGTACTAGTCTGTGATTAGATCAATGGACAATAAAACCATCAAAGACAGTTCATTTCTAATACTGTAGAAAGTTCAGAGAATATGGCTAAATTTGTTTTCAAATTTGACTATTTGATTTGTAGAATATCCCATAATTGTAAATGCAACAACTATCTATCTGTAAATGCAACAACTATCTATCTGTGACAAGCAATTAGCAGTAACATTTTTCAAACCCATTTTGTATGTTATTATGTAGTTAAAATTGAGTAGCTTTAGGCCCCTTTTATACTGTCAAAATCCACCAGTGGATTTGCCTGCTCAGCAGGGGATCTCTCCACTGATCCCTGCTGAGCAAGCGGATGACAAGTCTGTGTCCACTCCACTAATGCAGAGCAGACACAGCCCGCTGTCCTCTATGGGTTTTTGGATGGAAATGGACTACCTGTCAATTTCCATCCTATTTTCATCCGACCTGCCAGACGGACAGGATCGGATGTTGGCAGGTGTCATCCGCCACTCCATAGAGAGCAATGGATGGTCAGATCAGGTCCACCTGAAGAACTGACAGGCAGAACCAAAACATATGAAAGGGGCCTTAGGGAACACCTGGATTCCTGCTTGTCCTATTTGTGGTGAACAATGTAGTTAAAGGACTGTGGTTGGTCCACAGGTATGTTCTTTATTTTACTGTTTCATGAACACATGCTAGGGCTTCTTTTACTACAGTAGAATGCTTCTGATCTGCTTCTGTAAAAGATCTGGATGCAAAAGCAGTAGTTTCCTCTACTTGGTCTACAATACATGGCACTGTGTAAGGTCCACACCAAGATCGTAGTCTTAAGTATCTGCCGTAACAACAGCAGGTAGAGAAGAATCAAAATGCTAGTGTTGAACATCTCAAGTGAGCTATTTAAAGTGGTTGTACACCTCTGTTGCATGCACCCAAAAAGACATGTACCACAGCAATGTGTCCACAGGTCTAAAGCATATTGCTGTACTTTTACATGTCTGTTCCCCAGTGCCTACATAAGCACGCAAACTAGTGCCAATCGGTGGGCGTGTCTTCATGGCAGAGGTCAGGAGGCGGAGTCATGATGTCAACAGACTCGCCTGCCTTCTCTACATTCCCCTCCCCAGCAAGCACAGTATCCCCATCAGCTGGCCACTCCCCGTCACGAGTATTATTATTATTATACAGGATTTATATAGCGCCAACAGTTTGCGCAGCGCTTAACAAAAAATAAAGGCAGACATTACAATTACATTACAATTTGATACAAGAGGAATCAGAGGGCCCTGCTCATTAGAGCTTACAATCTAAAAAGGAAGGGTCAATTGATACAAGAGGTAATAGCTGTGGGGGGTGAGCTGATGGAGGAAGTAAAACAGTGTTAGTTAGAAGTAGGATAGGCTTCTTTAAAGAGAAGGGTTTTCAGGGATCGTCTAAAGATGGATAGATTAGGGGACAGTCGGACAGATTGGGGTAGAGAGTTCCAAAGGAAGGGAGAAGCGAGTACTAAGTAATAGGAACGCGTGGAGGGCACCACTTGACTTACACTGGGCCAATGAGGATATGGCAAGGAGCAACCAATCAAGGGAGAGCAGGAGGAGGTAGAGGGAGGTAAACTGTTACGGAAAGCTGTACACACACAATTATGTCAGTCAAAGGAGTGGGGGCGTGGTGACACAATTTTTTTAATGTGTTGCTCTGAAAGCATGAAAGAAAGCGGGGAGGATTAAACAATGCTGGGTTCAGATGCTTAGATGTACAAGGTACGCTGCTTAGTTAAAAGAAACATTTTCAGATTTACAACCACTTTAGGATCAGACAACAGTCCCCCATGTAACATAACGTTGCCTAGAAATGACAGCTGAGTTTGACTAAAAGCAGCCTTTAAAAAAAGTCAGTTTCAGTCCTGCAGGTTCAATATGCTTTAGAACTATTTGGAAATACTTGTTGTGAAGATCCAAATCTGGTCTGTATACAGTTATAGCATCTAGATAGCACTGCACACAAGGTATGCTACCGAGGAGTGCAAACATCTGGGTGCTGGAGTTAATCCATAAGTTACACACATGAAACTGAACAGGCCCTCATGGGTAATAAATGCAGTGATATCTCTACTTTCCTTACTTTCCTTATCCAGCAAAACCTGATGAGAAACGCTCTGATGATCCAGGGTAGAAAAGATTTTAGCCCTTCTGAAAATATTTCCTCGATATGTGGCAAGAGGAACCATCAATAACATTTTTTTTTGGTTCATGAAGGTCAATACACAGTCTAATTTTTATTGCCACTACAATAGGAGATACCCATTCATATGCATTTTTGCATCAATTTTTTGATTTATTTATTGCCTAAGTTTTGGGAAACAGCTTTCTTACAGAAAAGAGTAAGCATTTCTAACATATTACTTCACATTTGATCACACTTTTTTTTTGGGATAAAATACTTTGCACAGTCTATTGAGGTATCAATGATTGGTGAAACATTGGACATCTGCAACATAGTAGCAACTGGGGCTTCTATGAAAAGACCATCCACTAATTGTTTAGCAGTAAGATCCCTGATAAGTATAGAGGTGCCTTCTTTACAATGTAAAAAACAGCTTGCACACTAGTCGATTGCAACTGGCAGGCAACCAAGCACCATAATAGGATCTATAAGTTATCTAATCAGTTTAGAGCAGGTGCAGCAAGTGATTCATTTGCAAAATACTGCTGGTACATTTTGCATTTTCGTCCGAATTTCAGGTATTTTCGTTATCGTTTTAACAAACGATAACGAAAGTGCAGGATCCGAAAAACGAAAGATCCGACATAAACAAATGCTTTATTTTCGTTGTGACAACAGTTCGATATAGATAGGAGATTCGACGCTGATAATAACAATCTGTGTCCATTGAACCTGTGGTCGAATGTGCCTAACCTTAACTCTATTAGTCCAAGATTATTCTACATAGAGAGAAAAGATTCGACGTAGAAAGGAAAGATTCGACGTAGAAAGGAAAGATTCAACGTAGAAAGGAAAGATTTGACGTAGAGAAAAGATTCGATGTAGAGAGGAAAGATTGCTGCTGGAATTGGGTGGAATTGCAGCTAAACTATACAGAGTCATACAGTTTAGCTGCTCCGTCGAATCTTCTTTGAACTTTCGACAGACACCATAAGCCTTCAATGACAGATTCGACCTTAATTCATTTGGATTTTCGGACGAATGCAATTTTTAACGAAAAACAAAATAAATAAAAACGAATTTCGGGAGTAACTAAATAAATGTATTTTTCGGACGAAAACGAAATTCCAAAACGAAATATTTCAGTGTGCACATGTCTAATAAGTATAGTGCATTAAGATTTACCTGAAATGGAAGCGTCATAGTTATCTACAGTTAAAACCTAAGTTTTTTTGTCACTTTAACCACTTAAGGACAGGAAGAATTTTCCCCCTTAATGACCAGGCCATTTTCTGTGATACAACACTGCATCCCTTTAACTGACAATTGCGTGGTCATGCGACACTGTACCCAAACTACAATTGACATTCCTTTCCCCCCCCCACAAACAGAGCTTTCTTTTGGTGGTATTTGATCACTTCTGCATTTTTTATTTTTTGCGCTATAAACAAACAAAGTGGTACAATTTAGAAAAACAAATCAATTTTTTTATACATTTTTCTATAATACATATCCCAAAAAATATATAAAAAACGAATTTATTCATCAGTTTAGGCCGATATATATTCTTCTACATATTTTTCATATAAAAAATCACAATAGACGTATTTTGATTGGCTTGCGCAAAAGTTATCACATCTACAAACTATGGGATAGATTTAGGGACTTCTATTTTTTTTTATTGTTTTTTTACTGGTAATGGCGGCGATCTGCAATTTTTAGCAGGACTGCGACATTGCAGCAGACAAATCTGTCCCCAATTGACACTTTTTGGGGACCAGTGACATTATTACATTGATCGGTGCTATAAAAATGCACTGATCAATGTAAAAATGACACTGGCAGGGAAGGGGTTAACACTAGGGGGGATAGGTTTACTGGGACATGATAGAGATCACTGTTCCCGATCACAGTAGATCTCTGTCATGTCACCTGTCAGAATGGGGATCTGCCTTGTTTACAAAGGCAGATCCCCATTCTGAATCTGTACTATGCGTTCGCGGGTGTATTTTTATCAGTGAATGCAAGGCTTCCTGGTCCTTAAGGGGTTAATTTGGGCCAAGCTGGCCTAAACAAATGGTTTCCTTTAGTAAGTGATACAGCTGCTGTGAGCGCTGTATCACAATCCCTATTGATTGAACATGTATTGCAGTGCACATAGAATTCTGAGGCGTGCTGGATTAGAATTAACAGTAATACATGTATCACATATGTTACCAGAATGGCTTGGCATTAATTTGTCCTAACAGAGTCCTGGATAGAATTTTTTTTTTGTCTGGAGATACTTTAACCACTTCAGCCCCGGAAGATTTGATTGCTCAATGACCAGAGCACTTTTTGCAATTTGGCACTGCACTGCTTTAACTGTTAATTGCACGGTCATGCAATACTGTACCCAAACAAAATTTGTGTTATTTTTTTCCCCAAAAATAGAGCTTTCTTTTGGTGGTATTTGATTGCCTCTGCAATTTTTATTTTTTGCGATATAAACAGAAAAAGAAATGTATTTTCTACTTTTTGTTATAAATAAAAATCCAATAAACTCAATTTTAGTCATATATTTAGGCCAAAATGTATTCACCACATGTCTTTGGTAAAAAAAAAATGTCAATAAGTGTATATTTATTGGTTTGCGCAAAAGTTGTAGCATCTATAAACTAGGGTACATTTTCTGGAATTTACGTAGCTTTTAGTTTATGACTGCCTATCTCATTGCTTAACCACTTTCAGACCGGACCAATTTGCAACCAAAGGACCAGGCCCCTTTTTGCGATTCGGCACTGCGTCGCTTTAACTGACAATTGCGCGGTCGTGCGACGTGGCTCCCAAACAAAATTGACGTCCTTTTTTCCCACAAATAGAGCTTTCTTTTGGTGGTATTTGATCGCCCCTGCGGTTTTTATTTTTTGCGCTATAAACAAAAATAGAGCGACAATTTTGAAAAAATGCATTATTTTTTATTTTTTGCTATAATAAATATCCCCAAAAAATATATAAAAAAACATTTTTTTTCCTCAGTTTAGGCCGATACGTATTCTTCTACATATTTTTGGTAAAAAAAATCACAATAAGCGATTATTGATCGGTTTGCGCAGAAGTTATAGCGTTTACAAGATAGGGGATAGTTTTATAGCATTTTTATTAATAATTTTTTTTTTATTATTAATGGCGGAGATCTGCGATTTTTTTTTTGTGACTGCGACATTATGGCGGACACATCGGACATTTTTGACACATTTTTGGGACCATTGTCATTTTTACAGCAATTAATGCTATTTAAATGCATTGATTCCTGTAAAAATGACACTGGCAGTTTGGGGGTTAACCACAAGGTGGCAGTGTAGGGGTTAAGTAGGCCTAGGGGTGTGTTTTTTTACTGTGGGGGGGCGTGGCTGTCAGCTAGTGAATGCTGATCTCTGCTCCAATCACAGGGAGCAGAGATGGGCGTCACTAGTTGCTAGGCAGAACGGGGAGATGCTGTTTATCTCGGCATCTCCCCGTTCAGCCGCCCCGTGAGACGATCGCGGATGTCCCCACGGCGATCGAGTCCGCGGGGACCGCGATCGGACTCACGGGGGTCCCGACCGGCGCGGGAGCGCGCCGCTCCCGGCGCGCTCCCGATGGCATGGACAGGCTAAAGGAGGGACGTATATATACGCCCTCCTGCCTGTACGTGCCATTCTGTCGACGTATATCGTCGTGCGCCGGTCAGCAAGTGGTTAAGGTGCTACTAAGGTGCAGTACAACTCCCCCCCCCCAAATGGTCCCATTTTGTATATATTGCTCAAACATGGCATTGTTATATGTGAAATTACACCACAAAATACATTTTGCTGCTTCTCCTGAGTATGGGGATACCACATGTGTGAGACTTTTTGGGAGCCTAGCCATGTACAGGACCCGAAAACCAATCACCGCCTTAAGGCTTTCTAAAGGCATAAAATGGTGATTTCACTTCCTCACTACCTATCACAGTTTCGGAGGCCATAAAATGTCAACATAGCACAAAACCCCCCCAAATGACCCCATTTTGGAAGGAAGGAAGACACTTCAAGCTATTTGCGGAGAGGCATGTTGAGTCCATGGAATATTTTATATTTTGCCACAAGTTTCGGGAAAATTACAATTTCTTTTAGTTTTTTACTCAAAGTTGTCACTAAATTATATATTGTTCAAACATGGCATTGTTATATGTGAAATTACACCCCAAAATACATTCTGCTGCTTCTCCTGAGTATGGGGATACCACATGTGTAGGACTTTTTGGCAGTCTAACCGCATACAGGACCCCAAAAACCAATCATCGCCTTCAGGCTTTCTAAGGGCGTACATTTTTGATTTCACTCCTCACTGCCTATCACAGTTTCGTAGGCCATGAAATGCCAAGATAGCAAAAACCCCTCCCCCAAATGACCCAATTTTGGAAAGTAGACACCCCAAGCTATTTGCTGAGAGGCATGGTAAGTATTTTGCAGATCTCGCTTTTTGTCACAAAGTTTTGAAAATTGAAAAAAAGAAAAAAAAAAATTCTTTACTTTCTTCATTTTCAAAAACAAATGAGAGCTGCAAAATACTTACCATGCCTCTTAGCAAATACATTGGGGTGTCTACTTTCTGAAATGGGATCATTTGGGGGGGGGGGGTTGTGCTATCTGGACATTTCAGGGCCTCTGAAACTGTGATAGGTAGCGAGGAAGTGAAATCACCATTTTACGCCCTTAAAAAGCCTGAAGGCGTTGACTGTTTTTTGGGGTCCTGTACACAGCTAGGCTCCCAAAAAGTCTCACACATGTGGTATCCCCATACTCAGGAGAAGCAGCAGAATGTATTTTGGGGTGTAATTCCATATATGCCCATTGCATGTTTGAGCAATATATCATTTAGTGACAACTTTGTGCAAAAAATAAAAAAAAGTTTGTAATTTTCCCAAAAATTGTGGCAAAATATAAAATTGTTCATGGACTCAACATGCCTATAAGCAAATAGCTTGTGGTGTCTACTTTCCAAAAAGGGGTCATTGGAGGGGGGGGGGGGGTTGAACTGTCCTGGCCTTTTCATGCACAACATCAGAAGCTTATGTCACACATCACCCACTCTTCTAACCACTTGAAGACAAAGCTCTTTCTGACACTTTTTGAAAAAACTTTTTGAAAAAAACTTTTTGAAAAAAAACTTTTTGGAAAAAAACTTTTTGAAAAAAAACTTTTTGAATTTTTTTTTTTCTTGCTAGAAAATGACTTTGAACCCCCAAACATTATATTTTGTTTTAAAGAAAAGGCCCTACAGATTAAAATGGTGGGTGTTACAATTTTTTTTACACAGTATTTGCACAGCACTTTTTCAAATGCAATTTTTTGGAGAAAAAAAAACTTTTTTTACATTTTAATGCACTAAAACACACTTTATTGCCCAAATGTTTGATGAAATAAAAAATATGATCTTATGCCGAGTAAATGGATACCAAACACGACATGCTTTAAAATTGCGCACAAACGTGCAGCAGCGACAAACTACATTTTTAAAAGCCTTTAAAATCCTTTACAGGTTACCACTTTAGATTTACAGAGGAGGTCTACTGCTAAAATGACTGCCCTCAATCTCACCTTTGCGGTGATACCTCACATGCTTGGTGTAATTGCTGTTTACATATGACACCAGACCGACGCTTGCGTTCACCTTTGTGCGAGAGCACAGGGGGGCAGGGGTGCTTTTTATTTATTTTTTTATTATTTATTTTGCTTTTTTATTTTATTTTTAAACGGTTCCTTTCATATTTTTTTTAATCATTTTTATTGTTATCTCAGGGACTGTAAATATCCCCTATGAGAGCAATAGGTAGTGACAGGAACTCTTTTTTGCCCTCAAAGCATCTGACCACACCAAGATCGGTGTGATAAAATGTTTTCCCAATTTCCCAATGACGCTGTTTATATCAGTCATGAAATGCTCATTTGAGCCATTCTGGTCAGCTCTATGGCCACCGGCTGCATTCTATGGTTCCCTGTTGGGACGGGAGAGCCAGAGAAAACCATGGAAGACGGTGGGGGGGGGGGCGTTCCCTCCCACTGCTTGTAAAAGCAGTCTACTGGCTTATTAGCTGCTAGGATTGCTTTTACATGAAAGCCAACCACTGGCTGAAAATAATGATATCAAGATACCTAAACCTGCAGGCATATTTCTGGTATAACCATTCAAAGTCCAGCAACATACCAGTACATTGCTGGTCCTTGTTGGGCATATTGTGTAATATTCTTTTTTTCATGCAGCCTGTGGGCTGAATGAAAAAAAAGAGATTGATCGGTGGGTATGCCCACCATTGGAATACCACCTTCATCCACCCACTTCTAATGATGGGCATACATGCACAATTTTATTTTAACTGTGGTGGTGAAATCACCTCCTACAGTGCTGGAGTAGCTGATTTTCATATTCTGAGAACAAATGCTGTTGCTGCCTGTATCCGCATTTTCTGCAGACATGATATCTTCTTTGGAGATTTCTTTGGGTAGGGGTGCCAGGGAGGACATACAGAAAATGCCTCTCATGCAGCTGGCTTACTGCATTTGGATTGTGAAGTTGGGCCACAGCACTGTCTGTAAACAGAAGGGCTGTGATGATCTCTTCCTGGAATTTAACCACTTGACATCCGGCCATAGCCGAATGACGGCTTTGGCGCGGATGTCAATTCCCGGAAGGAAGTCATATGACGTCCTCCCCTTTCCTCGCTCCCTGTGCGAGCTCACGAGCGCTCAGCAGGGAAATTCTGTGTTGGCCGTGTCCCTTGGACACAGCCAATCACAGACCGCTGTAAACGGCCGCTGTGATTGGACGTTTACAGCGGTCTGTGATTGGCTGTGTCCAAGGGGAGATGATCTCATATGTAAACATATGAGATCATCTCTCAGCGCCGCTCTCCCTCCTCACACAGAGACAGCGTGTGAGGAGGGAGAGATGAACGGCTGCAGTGGCTGTAAGTGCAAAAAAAAAAACGAAATGAATGTGCCATCTGTCCCCTCTGCTACCACTGCCATCTCACCACTGCCATCTGTCCCCACTGCCACCACTGCCACCTGTCCCCAGTGCCATCTGCCAGTGCCATCTGTCACCAGTTCCATCTGTCCCCAGTGCCATCTGCCAGTGCCATCTGTCCCCAGTGCCATCTGTCAGTGCCACCTGTCCCCAGTGCCACCTGTCCCCAGTGCATGTATAAGTGCCATCTGTCATCAGTGCCACGTGTCATCAGTGCCACATAGTGCCATCTGTCATCAGTGCCATATCAGTGTCACCAGTGCCACATATTAGTGCCATCTGTCATCAGTGTCACATATTAGTGCCATCTGTCATCAGTGCCACCTGTCAGTGTCACGTGCCATCTGTTATCAGTGTCACCTGTCATCAATGCCACATATCAGTGTCATCTGTCATCAGTGTCACGTGTCATCAGTGCCCCGTATTAGTGCCGTCTGTCATCAGTGCCACGTATTAGTGCCATCTCTCATCAGTGCCACATATTAGTGCCATGTGATATCAGTGCCACGTATAAGTGCCATCTGTCATCAGTGTCACATATTAGTGCCATCTGTCATCAGTGTCACGTGTCATTAGTGCCCCGTATTAATGCCATCTGTCATCAGTGCCACATCAGTGTCACGTGTCATCAGTGCCACGTATCAGTGCCATCTGTCATCAGTGCCACGTCAGTGTCACGTGTCATCAGTGCCACGTATCAGTGCCATCTGTCATCAGTGCCACGTCAGTGTCACGTGTCATTGTCCTGGTGCTCCAGGGCCTTCAAAAGTGTAATAGGTAGACAACAAGTTAGATGTGTAATTTATGCTCCTAGAACATGTGATGGCACTCCCTGCATGTTGGGCCTCTCTAAGTGGCCAGGCTGTGCAAAAGTCCCACACATGTGGTATCGTAATACTCAGGAGGAGTAGCAGAATGTATTTTGTCATTTGTGGTATACACATGCCGTGTGAGAGAAATAACCTATTACAATGACAATTTTGTGGGGGGGGGGGGATTAATTTTGCAAAGAATTGTGGTAAAAAATTACAACTTCAAAAACCTCACCATGCCTCTTACTAAATACCTTGGAATGTCTACTTTCAAAAAAGGGGTCATTTGGGGGGTATTTGTACTTTCCTGGCTTGTTCGGGTCACAAGAAATGAGATAGGTCACCAGTACATCAGGTGTGATCAATTTTGTATAATTTGCACCACAGTTTGTAGACTCTCTAACTTTCACAAAGACCAAATAATATCCACTAATTTGGGTTATTTTTACCAAAGATATGTGGCAGTATAAATTGTGGCCAAAATTTATGAAGAAAAATTAATAATTTCCTAAATTTTATCACAGAAACAAAGAAAAATGCTTTTTTTTTCAAAATTTTAGGTCTTTTTTAATTTATCGCGCAAAAAATCAAAAAACCCAGAGGTGATCAAATACCACCAAAAAGAAAGCTCTATTTGTGGGAAAAAAAGGACAAAAAATTCATTTGGGTACAGTGTTGCATGACTGAGTAATTGTTATTCAAAGTGTGAGAGCACCAAAAGCTGAAAATTGGTCTGGATAGGAGGGGGGTTTAAGTGCCTGGTAAGCAAGTGGTTAAGGAACGATCCAGTTCGTCCTGAAGCTTTGTATAGCACATAAGCATTCAGCAGAGCCAATTTGAATAAATATACAGACACTTTTTTATACCTGTGGACAATCCGCTGGACTATACAGCGGAGGTCCGCCGGACTTTCCGAACGTGTGGACTTGCCCACACATGCCCGGAGTTTTGACGGAAGTCCACGGGACTTTTGAAATGAACGGACTTGTCCCACACACGGAGGAAAGTTCGTTCATTTAGAACGTGACTCCAGGTAGACGGGACTAGCGAAGGAAGGGAATGCCGCCGCCTCGATTGGCGACATTGACCCCTCGCTAGCCCCGTCACCTGGGATGGATTTAAAGGGGAATCCCTACGCTGAAAAAACGGCGTGGGGGTCCCCCCTAATCCATATCAGACCCTTATCCAAGCACGCAGCCCAGCCGGTCAGGAAAGTGGGTGGGGACGAGCGAACGCCCCCCTCCTGAGCCATACCAGGCCGCGTGCCCTCAACATAGGGGGTGCCCTGGGGAAAGGGGGGCTCTGCGGCCCCCCCACCCCAAAGCACCTTGTCCCCATGTTAATGAGGACAAGGGCCTCTTCCAGACAACCCTGGCCGTTGGTTGTCGGGGTCTGCGGGCGGGGGGGCTTATCGGAATCTGGGAGCCCCCTTTAATAAGGGGACCCCAGATACCGGCCCCCCACCCTATGTGAATGAGTATGGGGTACGATGTAGCCCTACCCATTCACCTAAGGAAAAAAGTATAAATAAAAAATGACACAATTTTTTTAAATACTTTATTGCACAGCTCCGGGGGTCTTCTTCCGTCTTGGGGGGTCTTCTCGCCGGACTCCTTTGCTATCTTCTGCTCTTTTACTAGCTCTTTCACTAGCGGAGGAGCCCGGCTTTCTCCTTCGTCGCTGCCGCCATCTGGGGGTTTTGTTCCGACTTCGGGGGTCTTGTCCCGCTCTTCTGTTCTTCTTGTCCCCAGGGCACCCCCCATGTTGAGGGCACGTGGCCTGGTACGGCTCAGGAGGGGGGGGCGCTCGCTCATCCCCACCCCCTTTCCTGACCGGCCGGGCTGCATGCTCGGATAAGGGTCTGATACGCCCCCCACGTAGTTTTTTCAGCGTAGGGATTCCCCTTTAAATCCATACCAGGTGACGGGGCTAGCGAGGGGTCAATGTCGCTAATCGAGGCGGTGGCATTCACTTCCTTCGCTAGTCCCGTCTACCTGGAGTCACGTTCTAAATAAACGGACTTTCCTCTGTGTGAGAGGCAAGTCCATTCATTTCAAAAGTCCCGCGGACTAGCACATAGACGGCGGGATTGACCTCCGGACTGCCGAGTGCGGTGGACAATTTTAAGTCAAAACTTCAAACTAGGTCCGCCAAACTTTTGGGAAGAAAAAGTCCGCCGGAGCCCCACACACGGTCGGAATGTCCGGCGGACTCTAGTCCAGTGGACAATCCCGCCAGAAAGTCCGATCGTGTGTACACGGCATAAGAGAGGTGTATGGTGCGTGCGTGGGTGTTAGCGCTACTGGCACTAATCTGATGCTGCCTGGGGTGATGCAGACCCTAACTGACACTAAAACCTAACTGATATCACCCTCTGGATGATCAGAGGGTTCCAAATGTTATTAGGTAATGCACGGTGGGTGCCCTGACACTATAAAAAAATAACTAACTAACCAGCATTACCCGTGACACTAATACGGTGATCACTGGTGACAGGGGTGATCAAGGGGTTAAACCTTTATTAGGGGGGTTTAGGGGGGTTCCCTAGACCTATCTGGGTCTACTACTAAGTATCCTAACGCTGATTAGTGTCACAAATGACACCAGTACAGTGATCAAAGAAAAATATGAACACTGCACTGGGTGACACAGTGACAGAGAGTGAAGGGGTTAACTGGGGGGGGTGATCAGGGGGTGAAATATGTGCCTACGTGTACTGTGTCAGTGTAGTGTTGGTGCAACTCACGTTTGGATGTCCTCGCTCTTCTCTCTGGAATGGAAAAGAATTCAAGAGAGGAAGATGACATCACTTCCCCTGCCTGTGTTTACACTTACAGGCAGGGGAAGCATTTCATTTGTCAGAACTGATAAGCAAGTCCGGGCCAGAAATCATCGGCTTAGGCCTGGAGACTGATCGGCTCTGAAACAAATCTGATCTTCATGGCCGTGCACCCGACATAAGGTAATATCGTTTTGCCCACCCTTGCCATTCTGCTGCAGTAAAACTGCGACAGCTGGTCGGGAACCGGTTAATTGAAACAAAGGTATTTGTATCCTTGAGACAGTGTGGTACTGTGGATACCAGATTAGTAATATTGTGCCACGTCCTAAACAGTGTATATTAAAGCGGTTCTGCACCCATTTCATTTAGTAAATCTCTTTGCCTTCCAAATCAGGCAAAGAGTACTAAATGAAATGTTTTTTTTTTTACTTACCTTGTAATTGAAGACTTCCGGTCTTCTCTCTCTGCGGCGGCGGGCGGGGTCTCTGCGTCGATCGTCGTCACGCCGCACTGTCTCCTGGGATCTGGTGTCATTGATCCCAGGAGTCAGTGCGGGCATCTTCCGAAATCTCGCGAGATTTCGGCCACATCTTCCGAAATCTCCCGAGATTTCGGCCACATCTGCCGAAATCTCGTGAGATGTCGGCAGATGTGCCGTTACTGCGCACGCGCGAGTAACGGCGGTGCATGCTGGGCCATCAACAGTGCCTGTGGGGTTTCACATGCCCACAGGCAAGATGGACCCCAGCAGACAAGAAGAAGACAAGAAGAAGATGAAGATGAAAACCGGCGGCGATCGAGATGGAACATGGAACAGGTAAGTCCCCCAATTGAGCTATATGCCCTTGGCATATAGCCCAAAAAAAAAAAAAAAAAGCGTGCAGAACCGCTTTAAAGAGAAAGAGGGGGACTTGGACTTTTTAGGCACCGTACGACAATGTATTTAAACAAAATATTTATTATTTAAAAAGTACATACAAAGCAATTACTACTTAAAAAACCTTTTTTGCCACCATTCACATATCAAATGTGTAACCGCAAATGCATCCTAGTATATATAGCCATTGGGACACAGGTGAACCAACTAGTACAGTTGACTATCCAACAAGCATAGGATGTCCAACGATGAGGCAGGGATGCAGTAAAGGCGGTGATGTCATCATATAACAAAACAGATGTTTTGCGTGCAGAATTACGCTTCATCTGGAGCTGAAAATTTGGTGACTATCGGAAAATGAGATTGAAAGACATAATGAATATATATACACTATTGATTCAAATTTTACATAAATTATAAATTATGTAAAATTTGAATCAATATTGCTGGTATTTTTTCTACTTCTAAATTTCAATAATTATATGTTTCTAAGTTTGCAAACTGTCATTATTTTAGCTAAAATTGTCAAACATTAGTATTTTATTTAAGCTTTGTAAAAGTGATTTATTTCATAATAAAGTGTCAGCTTTATTGGCTCTCTGATCAGTAAATTTGTACTTTAAAAGGTGTAAATGCATATTTATAATGTGCATATTCCCCTCTTAGGGATAGCTGTGTATGGCTTGTACAGATGTGTGTATCACACTTGCCTTAACTGCATATGTATAGATCACCCTGGAGCAACCTGAGATGGACAGCCCAACCAGTGAACCTATAACTTTAGTAAATGAAGCCCTATGTGGATTTGACGCCTGCAGCAGTGACAGCTTTGTCAGATAAGTTACTGAACCCAATCATTAAGTTCAGTATGCAGGAAATAATTTTTGTGCTTGCCCAATACAAAACGCACATGATGACTAATGTCTGTAGCACATTTCAAGCTAATAATAGATTGAAAAGCCATAACTGTATCATTTTATTTCATGCTTTTCCTTTATTGCTAGTCACCACGCAAAGATCTTTGTGATACTGGAAGACAAACTATTAAGGACTTTTTAGAGTTTTCTTTTTATGTTACTCTAACTTGTGCCAATTCAGTTTTATGTAAAATGGGAAAGAAATAGAATGCCTCCTAAATGTTTCCTTGCAATCTACAGTGTGTCTACACTGGGGAGATTTTGCATCACTTTCTGTACTGATGACCACACAGAGTGATAAGAATCATCTTTTAAAAAAAAAAACTGCAAAAATAACTCCATGTTTTCTACACTCTTACAGGAATAAAAATAAATTCTCCTCCGTGGATACACAAACACCAATAAAAGTTTAATAGAGTTTCTATCCCTTTCCTGCTCTGCACCATAATGAAAAGATGTTTGGCTGGAGATAGAAATGAAAGGGACATTTCCCCCCTTTCTCTAGCAGTCCATACTCACCTTAACCAGTTCGGCTCCAGAGCTATTTTTTTTATTTTCCACATACATGTAACAATCTTAATTTTTGGCAATAAAATTAATTAAACCCTAAAAACATTATATATGTTACTGCAGCCATCAGCTTGTGATTAAAGGTTCATTCTTTGGATGTACATAGTACACCCAAAGAGCTGAATTGGTTAAAGTAGAAATATAGGCAAAAATAGGATTTTTATAACAGTAAAATCCTTTTCTTTGAAGTAAATCATGGACACAGAGCCATAGTAGTTACAATGTTGGTGGTTGAACCTTTGGGTGATGGACACTGGCACACCCTAAACAGGAAGTTCAACTCCCTATATAACCCCTCCCCCCACAAAGAGTACCTCAGTTTTGTAGCAAAACAATGCACGTGTATACCCAAAAAGAGGGGAGGGACCTCTGTGTCCTGTGATGTACTTCAAAGAAAATAATTTTACAGGTAAGCTGTTATAAAAATCCTATTTTCTTAATCATACATCATGGGACACAGAGCCATAATAGTTACTATGTGGGATGTCCCAGAGCAATGCCAACTGAGGGGAGGGAGACACAAACAAAAGTAGGGTGCCATCAGGCCTGAGGACCTATACTGCTGCCTGCAGTACACTGCGCCTGAAGGCGGTAGCCTCATGCCTTCTTACATCCACCTGATAGAATCTGGTGAATGTATGGACTGAAGACCAAGTTGCAGATTTGAGCAATGGAGGCTTGGTGATGCACTGCCCATGAAACACTAACAGCCCTGGTGGAGTGCGCTTTGATTTGAAAAGGTGGAACCTTCCCTTCAAACCATAAGCTTGAATAATTACTTGCCGGATCCACTTAGAAACAGTAGATTTCGACTAGGACCTTCAGGCAACACAAACAAAAACATCCGATTTATTTTTTTTTTTTTAAATCTAAGTAGTCGTCTTCAAATAGACTTTGACTGCTCTCACTACATCAAGAGAATGTAGAGACCTTTTTTCCGTTAGAACAGGGTTCGGGAAAAAAATGAAGGTAGAACAATATTCAGGTTTAGGTGAAAACCTGAAACCACCTTCGGCAGAAAACTAGGATAAGGACACAATACCACCTTATCCTTAATAATATAATTAAATATGGCTGTTTACTAGAAAGAGCAGCCAATTCTGATACCCTTCTTGCAGAAGATATGGCAACCAGAAAAACAACTTCCTTGTCAAAAGGATCAAAGCGAGTATGTCGTATCAGCCCAAAAGGCTGTCTTTGTAAACCTGACAAAACCAAATTCAAGTCCCAAGGTCCTAAGGGTGACCTAACCGGCAGATTAAAGCGGAGCTCCACCCTAAAGTGGAACTTCCACTTATCGGATTCTTCCCCCCCCTCCGGTGCCACAATTGGCACCTTTCAGGGGGGAGGGGGGTGCAGATACCTGTAGAATTCAGGTATCTGCACCCACTTCCGTGACAAATTATCCGGAGCTACTCCGCCCCTATCTGGAGATGCCCCGTTGTGTCTTGGGAAACACAGTTCCCAAGACACAGCGGGGACCAATAGAGACACGCAGCGTGACTCGCGCATGCGCAGTACGGAACCGGGCAGTGAAGACGTTGCGTCTTCACTTCCTGATTCCCTGACAGAGGATGGCGGTGGGGCAGCTGAGAGACGAACGGTCGCTAGTCACATTCTGCAGACACCGCTGGAACCTGGAACAGGTAAGTGTCCATTTATTAAAAGTCAGCATTTGCAGTATTTGTAGCTGCTGACTTTTAATATTTTTGATGCGGGTGCAGTTCCACTTTAAGCCGTGTCAGCGGACCAGGGAATGCAAAGCAAGTGGTCGTTGGAAAAATACTAATGAATGAATGAATGAATAATTTGTATAGCGCTACAATGCGAACTAAATCGCCTCAAGGCGCTGTATTCGTGCTTTGTTGTCAAGCTTCTTAGAAGAGGTAGGTCTTGAGTTTTTTCCTGAAGACCTGATGGTTTTCTTCCATGCGGATGTAGGTTGGTAGAGCATTCCATAGCCGTGGTCCTTGGACAGCGAATCTCCATTCCCCATTTGATTTGTAGCCGGATTTGGGAATGAGGAGGAGGTTTTGTTTAGCCGATCGAAGACTGCGATTGGGTGTGTAGTGTTTTATTTTCAGAGGGTCTTGAATGCGACCCGATTCTTCACGGTTAGCCAATGTAGGCTTCTCAGGGAAGGGGAGATGAATTCATAAGGTTTTTTTCCTGTTATCAGCCTTGCCGCCGTGTTTTGGATAAGTTGTAAGCGCGCAAGTTGATATTGGGGTAATCCTATGTAAAAGGGAGTTTGCGTAGTCAAGTCGTGAATTAATGACTTTCCAACTTCCACTGCTTTGTCCTCCTTTGGAATGAAGAGGATGAGTCTGCGTAGCAGGCGGAGCAGATGGTGAGAACCACTGACTACTGCTCCTATTTGTGCATCCATAGACATTTCAAAGTAAAAGATGACTCTGAGACTCTTGACCTTGGTCCTTGGGGGGATGGTCTGTCCAAAGATGGTGGGTGATGTCCAAGGGATCTTGGTTCTGGAGTTTTGGTTTGCATGTAGAATAAGAAGTTCTGTTTTTGATTCGTTAAGTTTGAGGGAGCTAGTGGTCATCCAGTCGTCTATCAGAGTGAGGCATTTTTCTAATTGCTGATGATGGTCTTTTTGTCCGGTGATGCGAAAATATAATTGTGTGTCGTCAGCGTATGAGTGGAAGCAGAGGTCTGATCTTCTGATGATTTTGAGGAGTGGGCGGATGTATATGTTGAAGAGCACTCGCGACAAGGGTGATCCTTGAGGGACTCCACAAGAGATTGCCCGGGTTTCAGAGGTGAAAGCTCCTAGTTTCACTGTCTGAGAAGGATGCGAACCATTGTAGATCTGAGTCTGTGACTCCTGCTACTTCTGTGAGGCGGATTAGTAGAGTATTGTGGTCCACAGTATCAAACGCTGCACTGAGGTCCAACAGTACCAGGAGACATGATTCTCCGTCATCTGCTGCTTCAAGGGCGTCTGATAAGGCCGAGACCTGGCCCTTGATGCCAGCTTAATTTCTAATCTAATTTACAGAAAGGCAAGGAATATACCTTCTAGGATGCCAACCCCTGGACTCACACCAGGACATATGCCTTCCATGCTCTATAATAAATGACTCTGGAAGCTGGCTTCCTTGTATTAATCAAGGTAGATATCACTGAGCCTGAAAGCCCACGATTCATTAGAATGTGGGTTTCAATAGCCAAACTGTTAAATATAGCGTTTGTAAGATAGGATGGAATACTGGTCCCTGCGAGAGCAGGTCTGGACGTGGTGGTAGGGTCCATGGGTCCCCTACCTCCATCCTTACGATCTCTGCATACCAAGATCTTCTGGGCCCCACTGGGGCCACAAGAACCACTGACTTATTTTCCTGCTTGATCCTGTGAAGAAGTCGTGGTAGCAGCAGAATAGGAGGGAATGCATAAATCAATGAGAACTGATCCCACGGGGGTCACGGGGGTCACCGACGCATCTGTTCCATATGCGAGTGGATCCCTTGTTTTTGTTGAACCTGGATATAAACAGACCTATGTCTGGAATCCCTGATCTTTGGCATATAGGCAGAAAGATTTTGGGGTGAAGGGACCACTCCCCCGGGAACAACTGCTGGCGACTCAAGTAGTCTGCCTGCCAATTCTCTACCCCTGGAATGAAGATTGCCGATATCTGCGGCATCTGCTTTTCTGCCCAGGCTAGAATATGGTTTACCCCCGCCTGGGCTGCATGACTTCTGGTGCCCCCGTGATTGACATAAGCCACTGCTGTGGCTTTGTCGGATTGAATCCTGCTAGGACAAATCCACAACCT